>JANRMR010186651.1:0-11084 GCA_025434825.1 Bergia sp. 'catenularis'
GTCGAACATTTTAAAACACTTAAGTTTACCAAAGGATTTTGCTGCAACGTTTAATACTCAAACTCGAACAAAAACAGCGAGTCCCTTGTTCGTCAGGATAGAGTAACCAATAATAACACCAAATGAGTCTATATGTCTGTGTATACATTCATTAAAACATGGACTTAGGAAAAGAACCTCTGTCGCTACTTTTCTACTTCGCTTTATAAGACGCTTGAGCAAAATGATCAATGAGGTATCGAACGGCCAAGAGAGTTTCGATGTGCATAACCTGACATTTTCAGTTTGAACGAGAAGAAAGTGACGAAGAGGCGGTATTTATATCTCCATAAAAGTAAGGCATTTAGCAGTGTAAACAAGGAATTGAACGAAGAGAGAGTGAGAGTGAATGTTGTCATTCATCCAGGTTCAAATTGTAATAGGAATTTTTTTTAAATCGATTTCTGGAATTTCGAATTTCCTCCGTTCCTCGATGTTTGTCACGTGACAATTCGCTGTCACGTGACCAACTTCACTGATGAAGACCGATGGTTTCGGTCGAAACGTCTTTTTAAAAAAATTCGAAATTCCAGAAATTGATTTAAAAAAAATTCCTATTATGTTTTAATAATTATGTTTTGAAATAAAAGTGATTTTATGACAATCATATGGGTATTCTTGGTGTAATAAAAAAGGACTTACCAAATGTAAAATTCCTATTTTGGAAAATAATTATAGATAATCAATAATTGAATGCACAAAAGTTTAAAATTAAATCAACTATAATGTTTTACGGCATTTAACGAGTCTTTAAAATACTTTGGAACTCTATCAAACTCCTTTGGGTCCAAGTCTACAAGGTCAATGTTGTAGAGGTAGAAGTTGCTACTAACTACATCCTGAATGCAATGAATGTCACTAGGTGGGGTGTCGCACTTCTGGAAAGTCACCAAGATTGAACAATCCTTGGCAGTGCTTGCAATAAGAAATTGGCAAATCTTCAGCAAGGTAAAATTAAAGACTGCATCATCTTGCAGTGAAGCTTTATTTTCCATTACATCTCTACACAGCTGGAAACTGTTTTTATTGGTTGTGACAAGTGTTTTCATGTGATCACTTTCAACACTATGTTCTGAGGCCTTAGAACAAGAAACTGCAGATTTCCATATGTTTGAACTGTATGGTCCATCTACACCAATATTATCCTTAAGAGTAGGATGTTCTGCAAAATAGTTTATGACTTCCTTATACAAAGTGTGCAAAGCTTCAACTTCTAAGTCATCAAGTTGTTGAATAGCACGTAGTTTTTGCAAAACTCCTCCACCTTGGAATGTCAGTTCTCTGATCTCTGCACTTGCCTGAACACTTGAATGGGGATCAAACTTGCTTTTTTTGCACTGTTGATTGCATGGGAATTTTGTATTGTTTGAAATGCATGTTGCAGTATTGGAGGGAAGAACCTCTGAATCATGAACAAGAATTTGAAGTAAAATTTCCAAAAGAGCTCTACTGTTTGGACCAAGACAATCCATGCATGAGCTCTTCACTTCACCATGGATGGAAGTTGGAATGTTTGACTGAAATAACCCTTGCAGAGAATCTTCTAGAAACTTCCCAGCACATGCTGTATCCTTGCTATTCACCAACAAATTTTTGGCTAGCTCTTCACAAAAGACCAAACAACCATCCTTGAAAATTCTGAAATTGTTTTGGGGATCTTGTACAAGAGATTTGAGTGCAAAGAACACCCTGTCTACATCTCCAGAGAACAGGTCAACAGGACAGTATTCGCTTTCTCTGGAATATTTTCCTTCTTTTATTTTGAATCTTTGCTGCATGCAGTAACGGCAAACGCTGCGTTTGATTTCACGTTCGACAGCAACAAACGGGGAAATTGGCAGAAAACCGCATTTGGGTTTAATTTCAACACAAAATGTTGGTAGGTGCTCCGAGCTTTTGCTTGAATTTGCCGGCTTGATAGAACTGTTTATTTTTTTAGTACTACAAAGCAAACTAAGGTCACTTTCTTTTTCCAGGAAGCAGAAATCCGGCATAAACACGCCCATAGTCCTTTCTGGATCAATAATTTTATCCAGGCGAGAGGCGGGTCTGTGAGGTAAGCACAGTTTATTCATTTTCGCCGCAAACCCTGGCGGTATATTCACAAGACTTCCCACGCGAACATATTCGCTCCCCATCAGCGGTTGGAAGACATTTTTTTGGAAATCAAGTGAATGCACAGTTTCGTCTTCCAAGGCCACGCCGCTTTCTGTGCTTCTTGACTGAGAGTTTCCTGACGGAGTAATCAAAGCCAAAGGCACTTTCTTCATCCGTAACACAATGTTCGTTTTTTTGGATGCGAGTACAATTGTAGCTCCTCCTTCTCCCCGATAAGACCACTGCAACGTGTCTTTCAAATTTTCTGGAAACTCCATTTTTTCAGATTTCTGACGGCAAACATTTTTCTCTGTCCTTCGTTCTCAGATTATCATAAGCTTTGTATAAGCCTAAATGAAGTGTCCGTGATGCTTGCTGCCGCTGACTGGTAGTTTCAAGTTGTCTGACAGACATTTCTCTGTCACGTGGATGAAATTCAACATGGCGGCCAAAACGAAGAAGAAGAAATCGAAGAAGGGAAACGATGAATTTAAGCTGGAAGATGTAATTGCAGTTGGTGGCGACAAGGTAAATACGTGAAAGGAAATGTCTATAAATTGACTACGCTTCTTTTCAATGTTGAAATTGACAATCAAAACTAGCCGTCGAGTCTTTTTGCGAGATTTGTTGTATAAAATCCCACATTGCATTATCATCAATTGTTGATCTCGGCTCTGATTTTCATTCCCTTTTAAATTTAATACACTGTATGGTAGTAAACAAATATTCATCAAAACTACTTTGTCTTTAAGGAGGATTATGAAATGCTCAAAGATGTCGATGCGTCTGGAGATATAAAGTTTGAATCTGTGAAAGATGACTCGGTGGAAGGTGTATCAAAGGATGAGGTATGAACTAAAACCTGTCAGCGTGAAGTAAGCTCAAGAGCCGCAAGATAAGACATTCCAAACACCGCAAAAAATAATATTCTATAACAATAGATAGCTGACACCGATACTTTTTTAGTTTAACACATGTTTGACATCTGCCAAAACAGTCGTTTTAGTTAGTGATTTTCACAGATCTAGTCTCCTTGATACAGTAAAGTGATGCCTGAGTGCTGACTGAAAATCGCTGGAAAATAACTGATCAATTTAAAACAAATAATGAGCTCTATAGATCTTAGCTTTGGGTTACTACATATACTTGTTTTTTCCTACTCTTGTATGTGTATGCTTGTAAATAACAACACTGATGATAATGATGGTGATGATGATGATGGTGATGATGATGATAATGTAATGTATAAGCCAGTGTCAAGAACATAGTCAATACATAAACATGAAGCAATTGCCTTTTTGGGAACTAGTGAAATAAGTAAAACAATAAATATGGGCTGCAAAAAAAACACACGTCTGGTTATGATTAATTAAAACATAATTATTAGACCTTTGCATTTATAAATCCAATCATATGAACTTCTCTCTATTTTAGATTGCAGCACTGATCCATCAACTGGGCCTTGACGCAATTGATATAGAGGATAACATTGGACAGTAAGTGAGATTAATAGTTGCTGATAACCATTGCATGTGTAGATGTGACATTCATACAGTGTGATAGAAGTTACATTTTGTACAGTAATGCAGTTATCAAAGATGCCAGGTTGTGGACAAAGGTAAAAACTCTGGAGATCAGTCACTTTGTTAGTAAACTCTATAAGACAATCAAGCTGTTTTGATGATGTAATGTATTAAGGTTCTGCTCAGACAATATAATACTTATTGGTTGTTTTGCTCACTCTCATGATTAGCACAACTGAGTAGCACTGTTAGAGCACTCACTTCAAATGTGAACTTGCTCAACTATAAAGTTATACCAAACTGCCATGTTTTTTGGCTATAAAAATAAACTGAATTTTTTGAAAACATTCATTTAAATTGTATTGTGATAAAACTGTTTACATTACAGTCAAAGGAAGTGGTGTGTAAACAATAAGCAGAAGAACTTCATCGTACAAGTCATGTAGGTTTCAAAATTGCAGATAGCAAGTTCGAAATCCTGAATTAAAACTTCAACTGTCTGCTACTACTTCTCAGTGAAGAAAATGGAAAGGGCCAAATTTGTACTTAAATCATCTTTTAGACCCATTATTTCAATACTTGGAAAGAACATTGTGTTACGACTACTTTTTCTTAAAAAACATGGATTTTTAGTCGGAGTAATTGGTAGGAAATAAGTGATTTTGAATGAGAGAGACCCTACAACATACCGCCATCTTCAAAATGTGCAAGTGTCTTGAAGATTTGTCAAAAACTTCACCACAATCTTGAAAATTACCACTGACAAAGTTCTTCTGAGTATGGTTCTCATATCACTTCTGTTGACGGTAACAATAGAAACTAGTTTTGCAATACAAGTTTCATTAGGGACATCACTTTAAAGCTATGACAATACCTTTTTAATAAGAACTTTTTTATAAGAACAGTGAGTTTCAAAAATGCTAAAATCCAAGAACATGTTTAAGAACATACCTCGGGTTGATAGTAAGTTCATTTCATTACAGTTCTCCAATCAGTGACATCATCACACTGGAGGCAGTTGAAGCTCTGGTCCATCAGCCTGCTGAACTCAGATTTTGTCTGAGTGTGTACTCCACTTTGCCTGTTGTGATCTACCTTAAGCATATTCCAAATTTTGATCCAATTGTCTCTACAATATTGTTTATACACCTTCATGTAGGTGATACATTCTCCTCCCTGCATACATGGGCTATCCATTTAAGATTATCCATTAAAGTTGTTATTCTCTTCCCTATATTCAAGTCGAACCTCATCTCAATTCTTTTACAAAGATAATGAATCTTTATAAAATCTCTGATGGGCACTTAGAAAGGAAGATTTCAATCTATAAACTTTGATAATGGAATGGATATCTGCTAATAAATTGTACAAGAGAGCAGGTTGAGAGTAATTTCACATTTGGATTTGAGAAACAAATGATAGCATTACATTTAGGTATTACATATTATATAAATTGAGTCAGATGTTGGGAGCAGTATTTGAATGTATTTATACAGACACAACTCTGAATAATAGCATGTACACTTTTAAGAGCATTTGAGACGAGATCCTGACTAAAAATAGTTAAAACTGTTCAACCTCAGCCCTAAAATAGACATATAAAAAAGAGTATATGAGTAAAAAAGAAAATATGAGAGACCATTTATTCTTTACATCTAGAGAAAGTGGCTAGAGAAAAAAGCACTTGGTGAATGGAAAACATGAATACATGTACATTCCACCCCTTTTCTCATTACAGTAATAATAATAATTTCAGTTCCACTAGCATATTGTTAGTTTTATTTATAAATTGTTACATATTTCTTTCATTAACATTTTGTTTCAGGGATGAAGAGCAATCAGGTGGAACGTTAGGTGATGCAGAATCTAATGATCTAGAAAGCAAGAAAGGAAAAGAGAAGAAAGACACAAAACAAAGGAAGGAAGAAGATGATGCAGCATTGAATGGTCTAGAAAGCAAGAAAGGAAAAGAGAAGAAAAATAAAAGACAAAGGAAGGATGAAGGTTCAACAATCAAGGATTCTTCGGTAACTGATGAGAAACAAACAAACACTGATGTGTCTTCCATCACCACCAATATTCAGGAAGACTTTGAGTTACCAAACAGTTCACTGCCTCATAACAAGTTGTTGATTAGACCTGGTGGTCAGTGGTTTGAGAAGGTGAGCCAAGAAGAGACTATTGATCAGAAGTATCTCAGTCAATAAAGATGTACACTCCGTTAATTCCCAAGGGGGACCCAGTTGGCTAAATTTCAGATGGTGGGTCTGGAGGATTTTTTTGGGTCGAAAATTTTGGTCTAAAAGGATTTTTATTGGTCACTAAAACATGTTAGGTTTGTTTTGAGGGGCATAGTCAAACTCTGGGATTTTTTGGGTTACTGTTTATTTCAGTCATAAGAAAAATCAGATACACAAAAATGTCATGGACTCAGACCCCTTCCCCCATAAGAAAAATAGCCTTGAGTGATGCCTCTGGGGGTAGTAACCAACATGAAGGGCCACACATGGCAGTCCTTAAACATACATTTAACAGACCAATATTTGATATTTTTGAAGAGCCTGGTACAAAAACAGCCAAAGTGACAATTTTGAACCATCCTTCACAAAGCCTCACAATTTTCTACTTTTATGCAGTGCTACAGTGGCTTGTACATGTTATGTTGCCAACACATTATTTTTTTCTTCCACTGTTGATTTTCCTCCCATACATTACCAAATGACTTCACTTTTGACTACCAAAAAGCCTCATTCCATAGCAAGTAAAACTACACTTGTAATATATCTCTATTGGAGGTAAAACTTACTTCCCCCTCCCATCTTTGACTTAGACAAAAAAGTGACCAGAAAACTTATTTGTTATGTTAGATTAGCCTAGAAGGCAGTGTAGCTGTAAAAGAAATATAGTAATACTGTCAATAATGATAATAATAATAATAATAATAATAGTAATAATAATGATAATAATAATAATAATGAAGGCATTACCTAGATGGCATTTCCACAGAGTGGCTCTTCATTCATCTGGGTAGTGATAGAAGGTTCAACTACATGGCCATGTCAGGAATCAAACCTGGGGCTTTTAAGTTAGCAGTTCAAGATTGTATCAACTGAGCTAATATTGTACATCTTCTGAAAAACCTTACTGTACAAATTACTGTCATTTCTTCTGTGCAAAACCCAGGTTTCAAGTGATGACAACACATCTCCATCCCATCCTCTGAAACAGCAACTTGTTACAGCCTTTCAGAATCAGGCTGCTCAACTCATGGAGAATGAAGTGAATATTTATCAAAAAGGTAAGTACATACAGCTTTGGAGTTATGATGACCAAGAATAATATACATAGAATAGTCTGTGATGATTTAATCTGATATTAATTATTGTAATCATAATTAACAGTAAACTATTATTAAATTTTCATTATTAGTTCTCTGGTGTGTTTATATACATGTAGTTGAATCAAGGAGAGTGTGCCAATCCTGAGAATAATTTTAAAATGAAAATTGTTTAGATTAAGAGTGTCTTAATGTTTAGAATAAAAACCTCATTCCCCTCTTTACCAAGTTGGAAAAAGATTTGGTCAAGAAATATGCTGATACATGTACAGTGCAGCTTGGCAACAATCATGTTATTACACTGTATCTTAGGCCTCTCACTGAAATCATCTTCATTACAGCTGTTGGTGATGGAACTCAAAGTGTGAATTAAGGGCCTACAAAGACAACTTTAGCTTCAGATTTATAAGCCAAAAACTAAGCAGCCTACAAATTTAAAATAAAAACTTATATGGAAATATTTTCTATATCCCAATGCAAAAATTAAAATTTCTAGGTCACACAGAATCCCTAATTTACACCCTGGGGCAGCTGTGCCAAAGGCAGTTAAATAACAAGATTGCAGTACAAGAAACATCAAATTTAGTGTGCAAACACTTGTCAGAGTGGGAGATAACCAATAAAGGAAAGGCTGAAGGATTAATTAATTTCACAAGTTCATGGTAGTTTGTTTCCACTATTCTGCAGTGAAAGCAGGTGACCACTCTTCAGATGCACAGTGGCTGAGAACAGTTCTTAGTTCAGGGACCCTGAGTGACAAGATAGCGGCACTAACTGTTCAGATACAGGTACTACCAATGTATGTGGAATGTTCACAAATGTACCAGCATTTACCTGCACACATTTGCCTATAGTATCCATTGGTTTGGGAAGTCTTCACTTCCATTAATATTATTATTTTTCTCATTGCCTTTGTTTTGGCTGACAGCACGTGTACTTGCTTGTTACAGCTACAGCATATTAACTACATGTATTAGTATTTTGTTGAAGCTGTCAGTGAGAGCCTAATGATGATAATAACGTCTTTGGATGTGAGCAGATACTTGTATTAAAGAATAGGCTTTAGTTAAGCTGATGTCAGTTTTACTAACAGACTGCTGTTTCTTAAACTCATTCTTTTCATTTTTTATTCAAAGTATATTGGTCAAAGCTATTTAAGCTGACAAAGAAACCCTTTTAACAAACAGAATAATCAGGAATCAATGAATTTTGGCACTACATTAGACAATTGTTTGTTCTATGGGAATTTGCTCTAGCATTCATATCTGTAATCTGTTTCAGTGATCCATGAAATTACAGTAAGCCATCTGTACCATACTTGTAACATTTAAGAAGTGTTTGTAGCATTAGTGGTACATATAGTTATTTTTGTATTTTTAAAATGTCTTTTGCCAAGCAATGGAAATATTTCACAATCATACATGTACCATGAAACAGCCCCTTTAAATATTTGGCCTTGTATATTTATTATAATTATTAGGAATCTCCAGTTCACCAGCTTAAAACCCTGGATTCATTACTTGCAATGGCCAAAAAGAAGGGACGACGAGAAAGCATCATGGCTGTTGGTAAGAAAGACAATGCATTCATTTCTGGACAATCATTATAAATAATGTTAATGCTTTCATTATTTTTTGTTTTTCTATTACTTGTCAATTGATGTATGTTGTTGTTCACCTTTGCCATATCGGTGGGGAATGTGATCTCTCTCTATCTTGACTGCTGGTCACAGAGGTTGTGTTCTGAAGGGAGCAGTCAAAGTTTATCTCCCCAGCTGGACAGTCTTGTGCTGGGGTGAAGAATAATTGCTGTATATTCTGGGTAAAGCGTCCTTTTCCTGCCCTTCATATTTTTCTCATCTCGCTTGGCTGAGGTGGCTAATGGGTCTGGTTAAGTTTGTGCATCCTGGTTGTTGTTCTCTAGTGATCAGATATTATGTGAGCTCACTTCTGCTATCAAGTGAAATTAGTGTTGTCTCCATACTTTCACTACAGACACCCTGAAAGAGCTATGGCTGTCTGATCTACTTCCTGATGACAGAAAGCTCAGAACCTTCTCAAAGGTATGTATGCTATGGTAACTCAGATAAATCTGGTGGTGGTGATAATGATGTACATAATAATAATAGTAATAATAATAATAATAATAATAACAACAACAAGTTGTCAAGTGGCGGTATATTATGAGATAGTGGACATTAATTTGTTTCAGGTTTTGCATGAATGCAGGCTTTTTCTCAAGAGAGATTGATTTGCAACACTGCGGTGCTCTTCAATTCAGCAATATTGCCATAAACACTTTTTTTTTTAAAATAAAAATTCCTGTGCTTATATTTGGAGGTTCTTACAATTACATGACTGTACATGTAGAAGGAATTTTGCCTCTCAGATTTAGTGGGCTTATATTTGATAGGGTTTGTGTTTGGGGGAGTTTACATTCAGAAGTTTACGGTATACAGTTATTATGTACGCCGTATGTTCTCTATTTTGGGAAAATCTCTTGCTACAGACATATAAATTTTTATTGACAGCATCCTTGGCCACAGAAAGTTTCCAGAGGTGGAGAAGGACAAGATATTACCAACAGGAAGTTGATTATGTGGCACTTTGAGGACTTGCTGAAGAAACGCTATCTTGAGTTTATCTCGGTGCTTGAGGTATGTGTTGTAACTTCAGAATTCTTATTTTTAAATGACGACATGTGTATTTTCACATTTCTTGTGATGCAAAAAAATTGCAAAGATTGGGTGTTGCAAAAATTTGGTCGTTTCAGTGAGCCAGTACCCTTTAAATTGTTAACTTCTTGTCTTTTTGTGTAATTTGCACTGTAAGGTATATATGGACTCATATAATAATGCATTGTTGTTCGACTTTACGTCTTATGTAATCGACTTTATGTCTTATTTAATGCCATACACAGAGACTTCTTCAAGACACCTTGGTCAACATTAGAAGCAAGATACTGGGTAAGCTGTCCTCCATTTGGTCAATTTGTCCGTTTAGAAAAGAGTCAAAAACTGGTCCTAAAACTCGGTCACTACATGTTTTACAGGAATAGTGTTTGAACTGTTATCGGCCAAACCAGAGCAAGAACAGGTAAGTTTTGGACAAGTTAGAAACTGGTAAACGTTATTTGTACGTTCATTATACTATATAGACAATTCTACTCACATCGACCTCTGTTTAAAAATTTATCTATCGGTTTATCATTAGTAA
The DNA here is from genome assembly GCA_025434825.1 of Bergia sp. 'catenularis'. Classification (NCBI taxonomy): domain Eukaryota; kingdom Metazoa; phylum Cnidaria; class Anthozoa; order Zoantharia; family Parazoanthidae; genus Bergia; species Bergia sp. 'catenularis'. The sequence continues at coordinate 10,212 of JANRMR010186651.1, forward strand.
CTTTAAAAAAATCGGGGAAGTGTAGAAGGATGTTCTCTTTTAACAGGCGGATGAAAAAAAGGTAAGAGTGGACGATGAAAATAATGGAATGCATATCTTGAATCTTTTGTTTTAAATCAATGAACCGACATCGAAGTGATACGGTACTAAGTCGAAAGAAAAAACTAGTCAAATAAAATTTATCTAGATGCAACATTCTGTGCCGTTCGTACTATTTCTAAGATGTAGTGTTACTGTAATCAAACGTTATTGTTGCTCTCTAGGCGTTGCTTGGCATGCTGGTAAATAAGGTTGGAGATCCTACAAGAAATGTTGCCTCGAAAGCGTCTCATCTCCTCAGATGCTTGGGTAGGCAAATTCTACAGTTACAACAAAATGTTCTCACACTTTTTTTCCATTCCTTTTGTTTTCTTTTAGGCTTCCCCACTCCAACTCGCTTGTTCTTTGTTTTTCATTTATTTTTTTGTCTTGAAGCCATTCCTGTCTCGATTCTATTTCATTCTGTTCTATTCTATTCTGCCTTGTCCCATTTCTATTCTATTTCCATTTTATTCAATTCGGTTCAATTCTATTCTATTCTTATTACTCTATTCTACTCTTTTCAGTTATATTCTATTCTGTTGTATTCCATTCTTTTCTGTCTTATTTTGCTTTATTATATTCTATTCTGTTCTACTCAATTCGTTTCTGTTCTATTCTATTCTTATTCTATATTATTTTACTGCATTTCTATCCTTCCCTGTTATATTATCGCTTTTGTTAATTTGCTTCTTTTCTTCTCTTTACTTTGCTTCTTTTCTGAGACTTTGTCAGAGATTTCAGTGCTTTCCATATCCCTTTGGGGTTTCCTTTGTTATCCTCGATAGACTGTTG
>JANRMR010186695.1:0-11078 GCA_025434825.1 Bergia sp. 'catenularis'
GAATTGATTGTACACTAGTCTTTCAAAGATTTTGGAAACCACAGAAGTAACAGAGATTGGGCGATAATTATTTAGGTCATCTTTCAAGCCTTTTTTGAAAACGGGTGATACTTTAGCAAGCTTCCATTCATTTGGAAATATGGTAGTTTCAATTGAACATTTGAATATACCCGAGAGAGAGGGGCCAACAATAGATGCTGCAAGTTTTAGTAGTTTGCAAGGAATCCCATCTAAACCTGTTGCCTTTCTAACGTTAATTTCTGACAATAATTTGACAACGGCAGTAACTGATGGTGCCTTTAAAGAGAACGTTTTATCTGTTGGTTTTAGATAAGACTCAGGCTTCACATTTGTTGGAGGGATTTCTCTAGATAGGCTAGGGCCGATACTAGTAAAATACTCATTAAAGGCTTCAACCATTTCCTGCGACGAATTTACTATTTTATCCTGCACTTTGATTTCAGATATAGAATGGAAGCTGTATTTACGTGAGCTTAGCTCATTAATATCTCGTCTAGAGGGCTATTCTGCTGACTCCAACTTAGCACTTAATGCATCGAAGACCAAGTGGATGTTAAAATCTACAGCACAAATGTCGCGCCTACACAACTTGGACAATCTGAAGTTGAACGTTAACTGTCAAAGAGAGCTCCTGGAGCGAGTTCAGTCGATCAAATTGCTTGGCGTGCAGTTTGATGAGCACCTTACTTGGAATGAGCACATTACCAAACTTCTCGCCTCGTGTTAAGGGTTACTATCTGTCCTGAAGAAGCTGAAGTACCTGGCTCCACTCCACGTAAGGAAACGGCTTGCAGAGAGCCTTGTTCTCTCTAAGCTGGACTATGCCTGTATAGTCTACCATCCGCTGCCAGACTATTAAGTTAAGCGACTCCAACGAGTGCAAAATGTCTGTGCTGGCTTCGTCCTTGGGAGATACGCCACAGAGGCTGACCTCCACACACTGAACTGGTTTAACGTTATTCAAAGACGCAAAACTGTTTCTTCTTAAAACAGCGTTCAAGTCCTTATATGATAATAACTTTCAGGATTATCTTAGACTTAACCTTCATTCCGTCCCTTCCTACAACTTAAGATCTTCTGCGGCTCCTGTTATTAGCAAACCCATAAAAGAAACTGGTACTTTTCAAGACTCTGCTTCATCTCCTTTTAATGCGCTACCTTCCAACGTAAGAAATATAAAGGATGATGGACTGTTTTACAAATCTGTAAGATCTCTTCTGTAGCCTAGCTAGTTATTATATTTTTTTATTAGTTATAATTGTAATTTTTAGATATTATTCCTAATGATAATTGTAATTTTAGGTACTACTCTGCTTTATCCAATGTAAGAAATACTTCATTTTATTAGTTGTCGTTGTAATTGTAATTTTAGATATTACAGACGAAGAGCCACCTTGTGGAGGAACTGTAATAAAGTCGTTATTATTATTATATTAATATTATTACTTTCAGAGCGAGTCTTTGCGTACGGTTTGCTCGTTAGGCGAAATTATTTCAGTCTCTTTACATTTCGCCAAACAAGCAAATAATGGTCGTCAGACTATCAGGTCTGTCAGTCTTGAATATAAAGGTCGGATAACTCGGTGGTGGAAGCTGAATAATTGGCCCTCGATTGGTAAGATTAATATAGTAAAAAGTTTAGCTATCTCAAAATTAGTATTCATTTCTTCAGTTCTACACTTATCCGAACACTTCATAGAAAAAGTAAACAAAGTTAGTTGTGGTTTCCAATGGAATTATAAAAATCCAAAGATTAAAAGTACAACGATGATTAGTAAAATAAATCAGGGAGGCCTCGATGTCACGAAATCTCATTTGTAACGCATGACGTCATAATACTATAATTACTGTAATTAAAAAATCTGAATCTGGACTTGAAGTAAAAGAGAACTACCGTGAACAAATCACTTAAAATTGCTTGAGTAAGACGTCTTGTAGACACTACCAGATCTTCCAGAAGTATCTGATTTCTATCAAGATGTAATTCGTGGCAGGAAATTATATCCCACGACCCCCTAAACAAAGAAGAAATTCTTTCTGAGATAATATGGTATAATAGTAAATGGGAAATCAATCTTTGAGAAATCGTGGCTCGATGCAGGAGTTAAATACATAAAACACATTGTGAACAACGAAGGGAAAATAATGAGTTTCTCTAAATTTTCGGCTAAATACAACGTTAAAACGTACTCGGCTAAAGTCACCCACCAAAGATATAGAATGGCATAAAAACAACCAACAAGTTTCACAATCAATAAAATTACAAAGCATCACAGTAAGAAAGGTCAAGGAAATATTTACCAACAAAAAAATACAAACACCCAACGTCGATGAATAGACTAGTAAAAGCTGGTTTAGACGAAAAAAATCTTGCCTATTTACGAATTGCCTTTTAGAATTACGAAAAATGTGAAAATAGCCATTTTTCAATTCAAAATAAATCATCACATTTTATATACGAAAAGTAGCTTATTCAGAGACAAATTAGTGACGGACGACAAATGCCATATGTGCGGCAACACGCAAAAACTATCACACTTGTTTATAGAATGCAATAAATCGGTTACCTTCGAATTCTAGGTCGAATTTACGAACTTGTGGAACTCAAAAATACACCTTTGCTAAATCTCCAATATACGGAAATTCTCTATGGACTAAACGCAAGCAAAAAAATCAAACGATGAAATAAATTACTGCATAATTGGAGCAAAATATTATATTTACGTAAGTGCAAAACAACAGGAAGAACACCATTTTAATACCTTTGTTGTGTTTCTAAAAAATACAATACAATACAATGCAATACAACACAATATCTTTATTATGACTCCTCTTGCAAGGCTATTCTGCCATAATTATAAAAACACTAAAATATGTAATAAAATATGCAGACGTAATAAAATGGAGATGTAATAAAATGTAAATAATATTTTTAACCTTAAAACGACTTAGACTGCTTAAATTACTTTGTATAATAAAATATTAAGTATTACAAAAGAGATTTTGGCAGATGGAAACACAGTAACCATACAAGCTGCCTGTGGACCTGATGAGCGCACGTTTGGTGGTTATTTCACTCCTTGCTTTGTCTATCTGAATGATCCAGAGAATGAGGAGCTGTTGAACCATTTGAAGGATAGGTGGGAAAAGATGTCCGAAGAAGAGAGAAATGAGTACAAATTGATCGACCTGCCATCTCCGATGGTAGTGACCACAAGCGCTCAGTGTCAGGGTCCTACAGTGGAACAGACCGTTCAGAATTTCAAGATGATACTTTTTCAAGATCCTGGCTTCGTCAGGTTTTGTTCCATCAATGTCTACCAAGACCAGGAGAAGAAGTTGCTTATTAAAGACAAGGGAAGAGTATTTAATAATACCTCAACAGGTGAATTCATGAACTCTCCATGTTTTACTGTTCTTGACTACAAGCTCAAGACATATCGGGGCAGCACATCAACTGACCCATATGCTGGAACTCCGATGGGCCTGTTCCTGCTAGAAGACTCCACAAACCGAGGCTATGCTGTGTGTGTACACATTCATTTCAAAAAAGGTGATACAAACATCTTTCAAAGAATCAATCTGGAGCATGTTTACACAAAACAACCCCTGAGAAGTATACTCTATGTAGAAGATCGAGATCCGTCTTCTGGTCAGGTTGTAAAGATTGACATTACTTCACACTCAAAAGCTGCCAAATTGGTTCAGGCCTGCCGTGACTATGTAAACAACAAACAACCAGGCAGGTGGAGTGATATCTCACAGTGGAACATGAAAGGAGCACAGCTTGGTGTCAATGGGTTGTTCAGAGCACAAGAAGAGCGTTCTGCATGGGAAGACAGCTATTTGAAGTTCATTGAACAATTTGACCTTCCAAAGATTGATAATATTTAAGATTTGATTTGTTGTGGTGTTTCACGCCAACTCAGTGAATAAATTAGCATGCTTACAAGAGAATACAAAACATTACTTGCATGGGACATTGGTTGCTTTACACTTGCATACTGTGCAAACTGACTTATATGGCATGAAATCAATTTTCATATCTTGCAAAATTTACATTCAACACAAGCCATAAAGGGTTTTGAGCTGGGCTCAGCCACAAAATTCTCGAAAAAGGCTCTAAATATGCACCCAGATAATTCCACTTCTTTGTTCTAAAAACCCCCCAAAAATTTCTAAAAATGCTGAAAATTATCTAAAATCTCCATATCATTTTACATATATTACTTTTTTTGTCATATCTTTTATATTTATTATTATATTATTTATATATATTATTTTTTGTCTTCTATCTTTTATATTTTTTACTCTTAATTTGCTTAACTCTTTTATCAGGATGGCTGGTTTTACGTTTCACAAGGTGAATATTAATCAGTTAGTATATCTTGTGTATTATGCAGTTATCAAATAGTCGAAAAAGTATAATTTTATCAGAATTATATCAAAACAACAATATATAGATCAGAGTATTTATCAACATACTCATTATGGTCAAAAGATCCTCAAATTTCTTTAAAATAATCTAGGAATCTTCACATTATCTAAAAATCTGAGATTTTCTAAAAACCTTCCAATCTTTTTAAAATCCTAAAAAATCTGCATTCTTGTGGCTAAGCCTTATTATATGAGCTGTTCTTAAAAATGCGCTTAAAATTTTGTTGCAGTTACAATTTATTCAGTACAAATATACACAAAAATAACAACATTATATCAGCATATGGCTAACATAGATTGGTAATTCCAAACAGTAAGTATGAATAGCAGGTGACCATATATGGGTACCGGTCTCGTTAGTACAAATAGATTTTGAAGAAACAGCACTAGAAACATATATATAAATAATTTGTGAAATGAAATCCCAATGAACAAGGGGCTGGTTGTGTGAGTAGCATTCAGAAAAATAGATAGTAACTGTTTTAGCAGGAAATTAATATAGCTTGGATATTTCAACATTGTAACCAGAATTAGTTCGAAAGGTTTTGTCTCACTATTTTTTTGGAGCCCAGATTTTCTTATAGGTTTTAGAATTGAATTTCCACAATCGAACACCAATTTTTGCAAATTTGTTTATATGAATATTATTTGAGGTTTAACAATCTTGTCTTATGGGAATGGATGTTACTGGCAAATTCGTATCTACTGATTAAATGTTAGGTGGTGTATGTTCACATTTGTAGCTAACAGCAACATACATTAGATTAACAATAGAGCCATATTAACAGTCCTTGAAAGTCACTGAAATTCAAGATCATGAAAATCCTTGAAAATGAAGGAAAGTTCTTGAAACTTTAGTATGGAATTATTTTCCTTATTATTAAAGTCTCCTGTAATAAGGAGTCTACCAGATCCTACTACAATGGTCTCAAGAAAAGAGGAAAATTCATCCAGAAATAGATTGACTGTGAGGCCATTAGTTGGTGATGGAGGAGGACGGTACACAATCACAATGCGTGTTAGAACTGAGTTCATGTGAAGCGACGATTCCATTAGCTCAAATGATTTGAACATTCTTGATGTTTGTTTTTCCAGTTTTAGAGAATTCTTGTATAGGAGCCCTACTCCACCGCCTGGTCGACTGGATCTTGGTACATGAGTGAAAGCATAACCATCAGGACAAATGTCTCGTGTAATAAACTGATCATTTTCATGAGATCTTAGCCATGTTTCTGTTAGAGTTAGCATTTCTACCTTGTTATCTACAACATAATCTTTGATCAACGAGGTTTTGTTGTTAATTGATCTAACGCTCAGCACACCAAGTTGCAGTAATTTCATAGCTCGCCGGAACATGCTTTGTTGTTGATTTAATATAATTGTTATCACATTGTTCAAGTTGCGTTGATTTGCATATCCATATCTGGCAGAATATTTCCCATGATATCCATTCTCAGCTCTATCCGATATAATTGTTTCAATTTGTTGATTGTCAACAGCGTTCATCCAAAAATCATTCTGCTGCATGTAGTAAGACATCGGTGTGTAGTGTGGTATCTGCGAGTGGTGAGATGTCAATAATTTTGTAATATGCAAATGTCGATTCGCTGTTGTTGTTGTATCACAAGAACAGATTGATCTCATGTATTCCTCTGGCCCAGGATTCGACAAAATGTCCATACAGATAGTAATATCCAGTGGAGGATCGTCCCCTGGTATATGTAATACGCCATGTTTTGGTGGATTTGTTGACAGCAAGTCGTGATCTGAAGCAGCCAATGAAATTCACCCTCACTGAAAGTTTCCCCGCGCAAATCACAGAAAACTTTATGACCAAATGTTTGGTCATATAAACTCTGATTGCCAACTTCAAAACCACATATTCCAACAGTACCAGTAGTTTTGTCGATTGTTGAGTTTCTAGGAACGAACAGTGTAAAATTATAGAAGAAATAAAGTGAAAAGCACGGAGCTCCGTTACAGCGTGTCCGTCATGATATGCTAATAATAAAAGTCCTGTGTTTGTTCGGGTCATGGAAAACCTGGAAAACCATGGAATTTTTGGAATTTGTTTCCTGGAAAACTATGGAATTTTATTTTCAGTCATGGAAACGTTAGCTTTGGTCATGGAAAATGAATAGAACTGTGTTTTTTGGTTTAGGGAAGCCTCGCATATCGATTTGTTCCACGAGAAATGTCAAACCGACGTTTTTCTGGAAACCCCCCACCCTTAGAAACGTCACACGATTTATCAATAATTTTATTTGGTAGGTATACTATACCTCATGTCATTGGTGACTACTCAATCAAACAATTATTATAAAAGCATGCAAACCTAAAGACATACTCACGTAGTATTCAAACTGCTGGCAAGGCAGTCGGGGGCGAAATACTTAATTAATCACTTATGATTTAATTTATGCTTCTTGGTGTTTTAAAATGAAATTGCAAAACTGTGTAAGTGATTTTACTGCTTTTAACTGCACTAATTTGCATCAATTTTCTATTTTTCAACTTTATGTTCAAGAATTGTCAGAAAACTCACTCATGATTTTTCCAGAGAAACGTCATGGCCAGAGACCCCCACCTCCAAACGTCGGTTTGACGTTTCTCATGGAACAAACTGATATGTGCGGCTTCTCTTCAAAGTTCAAGAGAAAAACCACTCAGTTGTGTATATTTCAAATTCATGCGACATCAAATGTCAGTTATCATCTCAAGCATCTGATTATGCTAAAAATAGCAAAAGCAAGATGTTTTCATATATCATAAATCCCGGTGTCTCAGAGATTTCGTCCCCCCCGTGATCTCGCTCCTCCCCCAGGCGAAATCCCCAGTGATCTCGCCCTTCCTGCTCGACCCCCTTTAGGGACCTCGCCCCCCCCCCTCCTTAACAAATCTCTTGAAAAACTGTCTTTTATGAGGAAAAATGTTCTTGTATCAAGACTACTCTGTAAAATGTTAATTTATGGTAAAATGGTTATTGATAATATATATGTTTGTTTTAGTTTTGCTTTCTAGTTGGTGCTGTTATGGCTAGCATTCGGAAATCTAACACTTCGTAACGTATTAAAAGTATTTTCTATCTCTTCGAGTCCTGTTTTTGTTCGAGTTAACGAACAACGTATTTAACGTTGCAGCAAAGTCAAACTTTAGTGTTTGAATATGTTCGACTTGAAGTGAAAATGGTTATATGTAAGTGTGTAAAACAACTCACGCGGCTTCGCTTCGAGTCTTGCGCTCAAAAGCGAACCACATCACACCTTCTTTATAAGCGTTCTTTTGTGCTTGGATCGAACACCTTTTTATTGTCAGTTAAAGCCACAGCCGCTGCAAGAAATCAATTGTCACATTTTCAATGACATCGCCAGTGAAGTGAAATTCACAAGGCACCCGCACCAAGCCTGAGTACAGCTCACGGACTTTTTTGCTTTCTAGTTGGCGCTGTTATGGCTAGCATTCAGCACTTTGCAAATGATCAAAATGTTTTCTAAATCTAACAGTTTTGTTTTTGTTAGAATTTGAGTATTTTAATACTCGAAATAGTACTTCAAAAACGTTTCAGTACAGTCCTTAGGTAAAGATATTGTGTATGTTCGACTGTGTTTAATATTGAATTGTACATGGTTATGTTTGCAATTCTCTCTCGGTTGTATGAATGGCATCAGCCGAGGTCGCACTCCAACAACACACAGTGGTCAAAAGGTTTTGCGTAGGAACATGACGCTGAGGAAAGAGTTCAACAATCAGAACTGCTATGGTTTGCATATGTTTGCTGTGAAAATCAACCTATCGGTGAGATCGCTCGGATCGGTCCATTATATCACGCAGCAAGTTTTTTTTGTCCCTTGCACGCATCTAAACGTTTGGATAGATACACAAGCAATCGTCTTTTAATCGTATTGCATTCGCTTGATCATTAATACATGTTAGTAGCACGTAACGTGCTCGTCATTGCCACATCTCGATGGATTATTCGTCTGTTAAAAAAAAGAAAATCCGCCTTTTGGCAAGACACACTGTTACATGCGTACACGCTCTTCTGCAGCACATATTTCACCAGCTTATTCGCCCTTTGTGCACGGCGCTTCATCTATTAAAAAAAATTCATTCGCCTATTGGTAGGATGCGCATTCCACTTTATTACTTTCTTTCTAGCAAGTACATGCTATATGTTATTCTAAGATTGGTTTATATACCCAGCATTCGTCAGAATGGGGCACTAAGCATAGAATATACATACTCTTATTTTGTTCTTTTAGATGTACTTAAACAAAGGTATCTGGAAGGAGATGTAAGGCCGATCCCATTCTATCACATTTGGTGCCAGATCTCGTGGTATTACAGGTTTGGGTCGAAGGCTACTCTTACAGTACAGAAATACAAGCTCGGATGGAATCGCTGTGAGCGTGGGCTTCATCCAAGACTTGGATAAATATTTTACCTGCCAATCCCTTTCACGTCTCCCTGCATGTACTTGACAGAACTGTGCAATAATGCTATCCAGCGCGGTACTGGCATTTCAGCCCTGCACACGGCAGTCTGTAGTATCAAATGGATCCATCAAATGACGGGCGTGGACAGTCCCACGGATCATCCCTTCGTTAAGTCTCCCTGGAAGTGTCATGAGAAAGTTGGCTCGTCCAAATCAACCCGTGCAAGGAACCACTAACAGAGAAGGAGCTTAAGAATATTGCGGACTTTTATTGATCAAGTGAAAGATTAGCCGTGAGACATAAGATTCCTCTTCATAATTTTAGATTGTTTTCGTGAAAGTGAAATTGTGACCTTAAGAAAAAATGATATAACAATATCTGACGACAGCACGTCCTTAACTATCCCAAAACGTACAAAGGACCAATATAGGTAAGGGAACATGTCTTTAGTAGCTAGAACGAATAATTCATGCTGCCCAGCCGCTGCTACTGAAAGGATGATCAGCCTTTTACCTGAAGCATTCTCTACTGATGCTCCAATCGTGAGGTGTATCGTAAAATGTAAGAAGCACGAATATTTTCCCAGCTCACGAGGAGTTTTTTATTCTCCCATTAGGGATGAATTCCCGAGGAACATTAAGCCCTTTGTAAGAGATGCGTCTAGCTCTGGGATGCATAGTTTAAAGTCAGGCGCCGCCTCAAACCCAGCTTGTCGAAAGTATGCGGCGATTTACTAGATTCGCATGCCGGCTGGCGGTCCTCATCTTCTAAATTCAGAAACACCAAATATAGTAAGGAAGATGTTTTGGTGTTTTCTAAAATTATTGCACTTTAGTTCCTCTGACGATTGAATCCTATCCAGTCGGGGGATCTGGAGTGCCTTGGTCCCAACCCAGGTTTCCTGCAAGTTTCCCTTAAATAAAAACATTTTCGTAGAGGTTTTTCCTGGCCTCCCTGGCACTCGAGTAATTTTCAATTTAGTTAATTTTCAATAGTGTATCAATACGGTCATATAAAACTGATGTTTCAATGACAATATATACGCTGTATATAGCCGAGCTTTACCCAAACATTAAGGCTGTAGCGTATAGTATTATGATATATAGTAGTATTATTATCATTATTAATATGTTTTACAAGAAATATTAGCGATAAAATTATAAGAACGACCTTTCGACATCTTCATGACACCATTGTCTAGTTCAAGTACCAGTGATTTTAAATTCAAACATAAATACAAAATAGTTAATTAAATGCGTTGGGAATGTGGCAGGCGATAACATTATGTAAATAGTTTCTCGCGTATCGAGTTTTCAGATTGGCTGTTGAGTTTAGGTTTCAGTTTCTTAATGACAAACAAAGGTACTTGGACTTGACAATGATGTCATAAAGATGTTGAAACATCGTTCTATAATTTTATCACTAATATTTCTTGTAAAATGTTACAAAATCTTCAGTTATCCATATTATTAATAGAGATTGAGCATCGCATTTACGGCAAACGACAAATTCCCGTTTGCGTTTCCTTAAAATAAACAGCAAGTTTTCACGTTTGAGGCTAACACGGAACTACTTTCCTTCACTTAGAAAAAGCAAACGGTAAACGACAAATGAGGAAAAATCATGGTCACATGATCACTTCTGCCGTTTGCCGTTTGCTGTAAACGCGCTGCTTAATCTCTCTCTTACGGTGTGTGAATAAACGGTGGTCATGTTCATCATCACGAACCAATCTCAGTTCTCCAAGTTATATTGTTTTTGCATTCAATTATTTCGGGGTTAGTGCAGAAAGTCGAATTATAAGCTTGGACAGCCCGTGGACTATAAAACTATTTGTATACGCAAATACAGGGTTCGACACTAACGCTTACTCACTCACGAGCGGTATGTAAAATTTGCACTTGGAAAGTGAAATTTAAACAGCACCTACCAACTTAGTAAGCGTACTGAAAACCACAGGGCGTCTGACTCCAGAGTAAAATGATGAAAATTGCCGAAAAAATGGTCCAAGACGGATACAAACTCGAGGAGTTAGACGCGAAAGAAAATCGAGAGACTTTTGGTTGTTCCCAGTCTCTCCGTTTGGCGGCGAGAGTGCGGTCATGCAAGAAAAATGACGAGGGAGGGGGGGGTCTTATTGCCCTGATAGTTCAAATGGAGACCGTCCTTGCAATAAACGTTTGG
>JANRMR010186718.1:0-11074 GCA_025434825.1 Bergia sp. 'catenularis'
TATCTATCTATCTATCTATCTATCTATCTATCTATCTATCTATCTGTCTGTCTGTCTGTCTATCTATCTATCTATCTGTCTGTCTATCTATCTGTCTGTCTGTCTGTCTGTCTATCTATCTATCTTTTTAAAAATATTAATTTGAGTGAGAGAGAGAAAAGAAAAGAAACAACAAAATGGGAAAAAACATAAGAAGGCTTGACGATAAAACAGTTGACAACTGATGTCAATGGAGGTTCAGGGCAACAAACCATTTACCCCTCCTTTAGGTTGGGTTAGGTTTAGGTTTACCTGGTGATCGAACGTTTATCACGTGTTTGGAGTAAGCCAATCAGCGCGCGCTTTTAGGTCTGCCCAACAGGCACCATCCCAGAATGCGCTGCAAGATTAGTAATGATCGTTGATGTTTTCTCGTTTTGCTAAAGAAACGAATTCCGTAAAATGAATTGTTTTAAAAACAGACAAGTTCTAGTAATTACATTCAACAAAGAAATTGCATTTTAGCTGATAAATGTATTCAAACATAAAGAAATTTGATAGTACTTAGAACCGTTTTAAGACCAACTACTGAAATTTAAAATGGCGGCCATTTTGAGACCATTTTGTGCGCTGGCGGTTTTCTGGGATGGTGTCATATGATCATTTCAGACAAGCGTTGCTAGCATGTGAAAGCCGTTCATCTGGCAGTTTTAGGAGGGGAGAAGTTGGCTGGTCATTACCCAGAAACCTCCTTTGATCCAACAACTGCAACAAGTCCAACTGGTTCGAACTGTAGCCTGGTTAAACATGGTTCATCTACTTTGGCAGGGTAGTCTCACTTCTCAGTGTTACCATATGATATATTCGTGTCCTGTAACAGGTAAAATTCTACATTTACTGACTTAGTTTCAAGTTTTAAAAAGCTGAAAAATAACTTGTGTTTTAAAACTACTTTCTAACTAGCTAGCAGGACTTCAACTGAATAGATTTGAATCTCTGATAAAAATAAAAAGTATTCAACTCCGTTTTCAAATTGTGGTTATTGCGCTCCTTTAACTCCACTCCGAAAGCAAAGAGCAGATAATACCATCTCTGACAAACCCAATTTTTCATTTTTCCTGCTGGAATCTGGCGCCTGCACCTTCTGATAGCTAAAGATTCACACCACCTTCCACCCCCTCCATTTTAAGAAAATCTATGGCTACCGGCCTGTAGAACATCACTGAAGGTGAATCGTCTGTTGTTTAGGAACATCGGGTGAAGGATGGTTTGATCCCTGGTTGCTGCTCTCATGCTTCAAGAAGAAAGTCCATTCCATGGGAGTGCAGTATATTAATGCTGAAATCACAGATATAGAGACTGATAACCAAGGACAGGTGTTAGGCGTAAAAGTAAGTCAGAGAAATTATAGTGAGAAGGAACTCACACCTTCAACTTTTGTATTTTTTTTATGACATTGCAGTTGTAATAGTAAGTAATAGTAGTCAGTGGCTCTTCAGTAACCGCACCTATCTCTGGTTGCAGTAGTGTTGTTATAATATTTCTTAGAATTATGCTAATACAAGGAATTGGGTAACCTGACTAATAGTATTATAGACTTGCCACAGGCCGACTCACAAGTCACACAAGACAAATTTTCCAAGGAAAGACTGATGAAAGCTCCGTTCGTCACTTCGAGGTTCGCTTTCACCAGTCTTTCCTTGGAAAATCCGTCTCATGTGACTTGTGAGTCGACTTGTGGCAAGTCTAATAGTATTCGAATGTGTAATTTTTAAAAAGATATTATAAAGCGACCTTTGTATAAACCCTTTTTAGAAGATGGCAGTATTGCATGTTAATGTACGCATAAAGATAGTTGAAGTGTCTAGTGCAAAATTGACGTAATTGACTTTCCATAAAAAGTTGAATTCTGTCAACTGTTATGAAGATAAAATAAGAATAACTAAGGGGGAAGTGAGAACGTGATCAACAGTCTTTTACATCGTTTTTGCGCTAGTGTCTTCAATTGAAAGTAACTCTACACTGACATTCTTGGCAGGTTGCGCCTTTGCGTGATACGCACAATGAAGAAGTCATTTCGTGTAAATACTTGGTGAATAGTACCGGCCCATGGGCTGGAAAATTTGCAGCCAAACTTGGCATTCACCTTCCTGTAGAACCGAGAAAGCGATGCATTTTCGTGCTAGACTGCCCTGATGGCCCCAAATTTGATCTGGCCTTCTTGGTGGACAAGCGTGGATTGTACCTTCGAAATGAGGGAGGGCGTTATATCACTGGTATGTCGCCAAAGCAGGTAAACTTGCCAAGGGAGGAGATGAAAAGTAATTTTACATGTTTAAGGCTGGTGGAAACAGAAGGGTTCTAGAGTTTTTTTCTCAACCTTTGGAAGAAAACTTCACAAATTGTTAAAAGAAGAACGTTTTCTTTAATCTTCAGAATGTGCTTGTAATATGGAAAACAGTCGACGACTCTGAAGTTTTCTAAAGGTCTTTCTGCTTTAAAAAACACTAAAGAATTTCTCCACTGATAAATACTAAGTACTGTTGATCTAACCTCTTATAGCTTTACTAGAGTAGATTCACTTAACCATTCTTCATAGAATTTTGTTAGATTGTACTTGTACTTGTGCTTGTGTTTGCGTGTGTGTTGTGTGTGTGTGTCTTACTGACCAAATCAGAATTGTCAATTAATTCTAGTTTGTAAACTCGGTTTTGAAAAACCCTTGTAACGTTTTCTAACTTCGTGTACCTATATTTTATTACAATGTTGTGTTGATCTTATGTCACTTGGGATTGGTAAACATTTTCAATTAAACCTTGCCCTCATCTCATTTAGGATTCTGATGCGGAGTCTGACGATCTGACGGTGGATTATGACTTTTTCACAGAGGTCATGTGGCCAATCCTGGCCAATCGTATCCCAGTTTTTGAAAAATTAAAGGTAAAAATTATTAGAAGGCAAAAATAATTTGGATCATGGCGAAAAAAATTATAGGTGCCTATAAACTTGATGTGAGAATCGAGTGCGGATTTCTTTCTAACCCAAACGTTTTTTGTAAATTCGTTGCTTTGAAAGTGTTAAATATTGGATTTGATAGTTTCATATTTCAAACTATCCCCATTAAAAAGCGGGAGGGGGATGACCCTCGAAAAATATCCGGCTCGCAAGGGAGGATGGGGGGGTCGTAAATATTTCAGCGTATTTTGGCATAGTTGCCAACCGTTCTGATTTTGCCGGGATAGTACAGTTTTTTTTTACTTTCAAAACCCCTAAAAATCGGGACGTTCCGCTTTTCTGAAATTACAGTTACTGTAAATAAATCCCGATTTTTAAAAAAAGAAACATTTTAAAGTCAATAAATCAGTGTTTCCCAAATGTTCTTGCCGGAAATGTAGAGTATATGTCTTCCTTTCTACAACCAAACCGTATGTATTACTCGCGAATCTGCCGTTCCTCAGGCTTTCAGCATCCATTGAAAAATAAAATTAAAAAGTTGAAAGTTAAAAAATCTTTGGGTGGGGTGGAGGGGGGTGGAGGGCGGGGGGCGGAGAAGCCCAAATAGAAACTTACGCACGCTCGTCTGAAAAAGTATCCTCAAGTGTTACGTGACCATCAAATGGCCGTAGGTTACGGCCGCAACGTAGCTACAAGCGTTTATATAGTTCCAGTAAGCGATTTATTTTTGGTAATTTCTAAACAAACTCTCGAAGCAGTAAACAATCAAAATATTCATCCAAAGTAAGAATTAAAATGAGATGAAGACATACAGCTTGATTTGTATACTTCAAAAAAAATCATACTGCTCGAGTGAAGAGGTCTAGGATTTAATGGAACCAAAACCAATTGTAGAATTGCACACATTTTAGGAATCCTACTGATGGTCAGTTGTTGTGTTAGTAATTTTTTTTTGGGGAGGGGGACGATTTGTTTTTACGGCCATATGAGCGATGGCGGCTCAACAAAAGAAGAAGCGGAGAAGGAAGAAAGATCTTCTGTTCCTTCTGTCGCCGCTTCCATCGAGCTTACGCTTGTGTCAGCCCGTTTTCACGGTGACTCAATAGCGTTACGCTTCTGCTTGCGTTTCTGTTCCTTACGTGACGCATAAAACCCGGGTTTAAAGATTCCGTATTTTAAGTTATTTCTTTCTGACGTAGGTGCAGAGCGCCTGGGCGGGCTTCTATGAATACAATACACTTGATCAGAACGCGATCATTGGATTTCATCCTGAAGTAAAAAACTTGGTCTTCATCAATGGTTTCAGCGGCCACGGTATTCAGCAGTCCCCCGCGGCTGGTAGGGCTGTCAGCGAGCTGTTATTGGACGGAGAATTTACAACAATTGACTTGACAAGACTTGGGTATGAACGAATAATGAGAAACGAACCACTGAAGGAGAAGAATATTCTGTGATAACTACTAAATGATACCAACACACGCACACACACACACACACACACACACATATATATATATATATATATATGGGGGTGGGAGAGTGAGTTTTTGTAAAGCGTATAGTAGTTTAATGTTTTGTGTGTACAGAGTTCATCTTCAACTTCAGAAAAAATAAGTCGGCACGCCAGACTTATAGATCTTTTTTTTTTTAAAAAAAAAAGGTCGTTGCATTAAGGATTGCACATTTTTATGGTTGATATTTAAAATTCAATGAATTTCACGTTGGCTGGACAAGCTATTAATGTGAGGGACTCAAGTTTCCATTTTAAAGTTTCGCCCACGTGGTGTTTTTTCTTGCATCAATAGACTGGAAGTGCCCAGTGACTGCCCAAAAAGTAACTTTTGGAGCAGACCTTTCACAATAATAGAGCTATAATCTTATGGAAAGTTTCAACTCCATTCTTTGACACAGTTGCCGTACCATGAACTAAATTACCAAAGTTTTTGTTTAATTATCCTTATTAGTTCGTGGTGGTACTCGATTAAATAGAGCGACAATTTCTTCCATCGTTGGCTCGACAAACCCCACCTCAGTTTGAAAAGTTCTTCGCGAGTAGTGAGCTGATAGCCTTTTTATAGAAAAACCAATCAGAGTGCTCCATTACCATTCTCTAGTGAGTTTGCAGCTGTTTAAAAAAACACATTGACTTCTTTAGAGGGCAATACCAAGCACAAACAGAATCATGGGAGCCTTTTAAGTTTACTGCGTAACATCCATTGACCTGATAGGAAGCAAACTGAATTAGAACCGTGAGAGACCCGTGTATTTCTCACTGCATAGCATCCTTTGAGCTGTACACGGAGCAAGAGAATCCAACGAAGCATGAAATTGTGTGGAATTCCGATAAGTTGTAAATCAAGACCAACTTAGCAGTTGAGAAAGTAGAGCTCCCACCATTCTTTGCGATCTGGCCATTGGGCTTCTATCTTAACCAAATGTGAGGTCTGTTCAGGAAAATATTTATACCATTGAAAGTTTCTGAGCCACTATCCACCCACAACTCCCCTAGGTTAAAGTTGGGTAAGGTTTAGGTTTAACGCAGAGTTTTAATGTATGGTAAGTGGGTCGTTGTTTCAGCAATCTGAACTATTTTCCAAAAGTTTTGAATGTACAGACCGAACGAACTGAGGTCTCTGCGAAAGACCAAAGAAAAACTCTTCTTCCTCGTCCGACCGACCAGGCCGTTTGGATACTATTTTTACTTTTGAAAAAGCTTCATTGGTTTCCGATTATAATCTTAATTATATCCATTTTGAAAGCACTGGTTATTCCTGCATTCTGATTGGTTCCCAGCAGCATTGATTACAGAATTAATTGCACTGTTTTGAACAACCGATCACAAAGCAGAAAAAATTGAAATAGCCAATCACAGCACAGCAAGAAAGGATGCAAAACGTGTGCATGGCATTTTTTAAATGCACATGCTGCAAACTACACAAAAAGTGGATGACACATTATTAAATAACTTAGTTTGATTTCAAAACGGATATTATTAATTGGTAATTGAACTTCGTGTCCTGAAATTTTGGTCGGAAATCATTTTTGTGACTTCAAATCGAACTCGCGCTGCGCAGTCGTTCTATTTTAAAATCACGCGTATGATTTCAGACCAAATTGCACTCCACTCAGTTCAATTACAATTATTAAACATGCGCAAGTAAACCGTCATTCAGTTTTCAAGCTTAAATGAATTTCTTTCGATAAGCCCTTGCAAAACTTATCTATTCGGAATATGAATGAAATAATATCGTCAGGTAAAAGGGCTCTTTCACGGCTTTGCGCATGCTCAGAGTTTTATTGACAAGAAACGTGTTTCAAGCTAAAATATCTCTAAACAGTCACTGTTCAAACACCAATCTAAGTTTTTGAAGAGGCAGCTTCTACGGATGGTATATTTTAGAGGACGATTGGATTATATTTGTCACTTCTTATGTTCCGGGCCGGAACAAAATGTAATAACTTGTTTTAAAATGCATAAAACTTTGGCAGAAGTGATCGATTACCGCCTTTTCAGTGGATTAACGTAAAACCTGAACTTCTGAAAAAATGAAAACCCATTGATTAAGCCATGAAAGAGCCCCTGTAAAATATGCGTTTTAAAACAAAAATAAAAATAATAGATGTTTGTTTTTTCGTTTCTCGGCGTTGTTAATCTGTAACCGGTGGGTACTCTAAAGGTTCTTTTCCATATGGCTGTTATTTGCTGGAAACAAACGCAAACAGTTTACGATGTGCTGTTTGTCAGTTAACGCAAACCTTTTGAAATTATTTGCGATAGCACAAACTGTCGGAAACAAAAAGTTGTAAAGTTAGAAATTTTTCTGTTTGCAACAGTTCAGCAAAACATCGCAAAAAAACTACAAAATGCAAACAGTTTGCGTTGTGACAAGTTATAACCTTATGCCTTAAGTTAAAGGGAATCTTTCACGGCTGAAGCACTTGATTTGATCTTTTCCAAAAGTTACTTTTTTACGGTATTTATTCAAAGGATTTTAAAGAAAATATTTTAATTCGCTAAAAAGATAGTGATCAATCACTTCTGTCAAGGTTTTACGCATTTTAAAGCAATTTATCACTTTGTGTTCCGGCCCGGAACATAAACATTGATAACTACAATCCAACTTAATCGCCGCCTAAAATGGACCATCCGTGGCATTTACCTGTCGAAAAAAATAAGATTGATATTTGGACAGTGTCTGTTTATAGATATTTTAGACTGAATCGGCTTTCTTGTCGATAAAATCTTGAGTATGCGCAAAGCCGTGAAAGAGCCCTTTTAAAAACCAAACTGATTTCAGGCAACCAGAGAGTAGGGGTTTAATGCAGACGTAGACTAGAACTCGAGGCTGCCACACACAATGAATACTTATATTTGGTATTTAGCTGTACCTGTACAGATCGTGAAGGTCCAACTCAAAGTTACAGCAATGAATTTGTTTAAAAAAAATGTTTTCAAAAAATTCGTAAAGTATTGAATGTTATCTTTTTAACAAGCCCGCGATAACGTGCAATACGATTCGATTTTAAAAATAAAACTGGTTTGGCTACTTTTATTATTTTAAAACTTAAGTGAAAATACTCGAAACGATATTAACGTTCAACTTACGAAGTACTTAGCTGGTACAGAATCTACCATTTTGTAATAATTTAAGTGTACAGCTACCAAGTAGCCTTGTAACAGCGTGTTTTTACCGTGTCGAAATAAAATTGTCTGTCTGTCTGTCTCAAAATTAAACTTTTTATGACGTCAGAATTGATAGAAAAGATCTGTTCTGATTTTTGTGCTCAAATATATTGTACGGAAAAAAATTACAAGCTGAGTATCCGCGTTCCACGACACCACAAGATCAAATGTGGTAGAAACCTTCAAATATTCAGTAATCTATCAAAGACAAATATCCAGGAATCTATCAAAGACAAATATCCAGGAATCTATCAAAGACAAATATCTAGGAATCTCTCAAAGAAAAAGTGTATAGAGCTCTTGTCAGACAACAATTAGAATATCCTGCCACCGCGTGGAATCCTTACACCCTGAAAAAGTAACACAAACTAGAAGTTGTCCAGTGTAGCTGGGCCATATTTGTGAGAATGACTAAAGCAAACACTCTAGCGTAACAGCGGTGCTGTACGATGCAAAGCTCACAACAACAACGTGCCGACATTTGGCTTATTTGAATTGTATAGAGAAGACAACAAATCGTTTCTCAAAGGAAGAAGAAGAAGAACTAATCAACAGTAGGATTCCTAAAATGTGTGCAATTCTAGACTCCATTAAACCCTAGACCAATTGCAGAACATTTTAGGCGGAGCCGTCCACTAACTGAGCACAGTTACTGAATAACACTCAAAGAAAAGTTTTACAAAAGATTTATTGATAGTGAGAGTCCATATTTCTTAACTAAGCATAAATATTATCGTAATCAAATCACTCACCTGCTTCGTATTACTAAACAAATCTATTATCACAATTACTTTCTTGCTAACAGCAAAAATATAAAAATTACTTGGGCAGGTATTAAAGAGTTTATTACCCTGAGACCAAAGGGGGCTAATATACCATCAAAAGTGTTGTAAATAACGTTACCATAAAAGACTCCAAGTCAATAGCTTCTGCCTTTAATAAATACTTTTCAGAAATTGGTAAGAAGCTTGCAAATGAAATCCCTCTGGTTGATATTGAACCTCGAGCTTTTTTTGGACCCTCACACTCTAACAGCTTTTTCCTTTTTCCAGTTACGACTAGGGAAATAGAGGATGAGATTGGCAGTTTTAATTTATCTAAAGCTTCCGGCCCCTTCAGCATTCCTGTAGGTTTGCTAAAGCTCCGTTTTTTTGACAGATACAAAGCTCGGGAAAAGTTTAAAGCAAATACAATTTTCTAAAAATTTAAACAAAATTAAGTTGTAAGCCCGTGAGCCACAGATACAAACAAACATAACAAGCGATAGTATAAACCAAATATCTGAGACAAAACTAATATACTTTAATCATGTTCTTTTAGCAATGGACGTTAAACTACTGATATGAAAAAAAGACAAGTTAAACGCAATTTGAAACTACCCTAATTGTATTCGAACTTTTAAAAGAGTTTATAAATTAATTAAGCCATTTAAATTTATGGTACTTCATAAATAAGCTCTCGTATTAAACTCCATAACATTAAGTAATATTGTAAACGTCAATACCTAAATCTCAAAGCATTGGCAAAAACAAGGGCTTTAATTGATTTTAGCTGCTTGGATGATGTAACGCGATCTTGCTCAATAAGCCAGTTTATATCTTAAACTATCATGATACTAAATATAGTGCACAATAATTATACATGTTATAAAAAACAAACAACAAGATAATTAAGATAACTCAGCTCCATAAAATAAAAATAATTATTAAAATACTTGGAATGAAACAAAATGAAACCTTCAACTTCCTTTAACTGTTTAAGAATAGAACTGGCATGATGTGCCCTTTGCTTGTTGATATGTATGACTGCAAACATTCAAATAACTATAATTGTTGCTACAAAAAGTGGACAAAAGCAAACAAATGATAACATTTCCGTTTATCTAAACATAGTGTCTTAAAAATTTCCTCAACGCATATTTCAACAACTTCATCGGTAACACTGATGCATAAAGTTAAATGAGCTTGAGTTAAATTAGCTAAGCCGTTATTTTTATTAATTCTTTAACCGAATTAAAAACTCGTAAAAAGCTTTCTATAACAGTATTTTCAAGCAATGCTCTAACATATGTTTAATAAATTTACCCAAAATATACCATGACTCCTTATGTAAATATTTAGAAATATCTCTCATACAAAAACCATAATTAGTAATCATAGGCTATAGGTCTAGCAGCCTTCAGTAATCTTTTAGTAAAAGACATTAATTAATGCATTATTAAAAAATAAATAAATGATAACCTCAGTTGTAAAATAAAAGCTAAAATATTTTAAATCATTTAAATCTAATGCCTGCATAAAGTATTTAAAAGTAAAATAACAATAAATAATAATAAAAAGATAAAAAAAAAAACATTCTTTCCGTTCTTAAGGTAAGGTTCTAAAATCCTGCCAAAAAACGTGAAGTGTGAAAATATTAGGCTTGATTTTAATCTAAACCACCAAACAACATTTATTAACAAAGTTAGCACCTTGAAGGAAGTGACAACTGATGAATTGTATGATATAAATGATTTACTCTAACCAAATAAATTTGTCCGCATAACCACAGGAAGTAAACTCTGACACTTGAGCCTATCCTTGGTTTGCACTCAATCCCCAGAGACTGGAATGACAAAGAACATGGCAGCCATGTTGGTGTACAGAACAAAAGAAAGTAATTACAATTCTATTGTTGTTGTACACCAACATGGCGGTTATGACGTCACATGCAAACCAAGAATATAAGGAAAGCTTAAATTCAATGTGAATCAACTCTTCCTGCAGTACATTAATCACAGTTGTTTTCAAATTAGATATAACCAGCCAAACGGTAAGTGCTAACCCTCCTTTTCAAATCATTTTGATAGTAATCTTCCTCAAATCACAACTATAAAGTTTATTTTAGTTAAGCCAAAGTTTTTAAACACTCCTTACGGTCGGCACAATTGGATGGTTTTATCGTAAAATAACCCCTCATAACCCATGGCACGGCTGGTACGTGTAGGACAATGACCATGTGCACACTGGCTCAGAAACACGAGTTGGTTTAGTGTTTTATCTATTCCAACAAGGCGCAGCACTTGTCCCTGATGAAGATGTTACTCCTTAACTGGCCCTGCTATATGTTTGAGAAAATTGGCTTATCAGTAGATAAATTCTAGAGCTCTAGAGTTCACTTTGCAAACATCCTCTCTTGACTTTAATTATAATTTTAGTAGTTAATTATTAGTAAGGCTAAGCCGAGAGGAAGGTCCTGATGTATGGGCAGCTCAGGTCCTTCAATCATCTGCCTAGGCTCGTAGCACACTGAAGAGGACACTTCAGCGATTTTTGTAACAAAATCGGCACAACACGGGAAGTGGCAGTTTACCGGTTATAAGTTCAACTCTGATTGGCGTAAGAGAGAACGCCAGGGGCCACTTCTGACGGTGGGAGAGGTCATCGTACCTCACTGGACAGCTACCGCCCGCCTCAA
>JANRMR010186729.1:0-11074 GCA_025434825.1 Bergia sp. 'catenularis'
CCAAAAACTTGTGTGGTACTTAGAGGTTCATTAGTTAATAAGTTTCCAGTGATAAAAATTATAAAATACATGAGAAATAATACGAAACTTACGGAGCTAGCTGTCATTGTGTCAGCCATGACCGTATGCAAATGGCCATGTATTGAGTTATGAATTAATTAAAGTAGAAAGTGCTTGTTTTTGGTGCTCCTGAAGTTTTACTTAAGATTCATTTCCTATTAATATGTACAAAAAGGCATCGTGCTAAAAATGAAGAGAAGATAAGGCTGGTGGCAAAGTTGCTTTCGATATAAAAAATCTTAACAAATTCGGAAGTTTTTATAATCGCACATTTCTCCAAAACTATTCGGCATATCAAACTCAAATTTCTAGTGAGTTCTAACTGCTGCGTGTTCTATCGAACTGCAGACTCTTTAATTTCTGAAGCTTGAATATGAATATATTTATTTCATATCGTGACGCAAAATGTAAAACCATGAAGTCAGAGATACCGCCTACACTGTCAACATATTCATGTGCAAGTTAGGTCTAATTTTAAAAGCACCATTTCTCGGTTGGCGTGTGACGCCACGAAAACCTAAAATCAAAAACTATGAATCTTGTAAAGTTGTGTCTTTGGTCATGTTTTAGCGTTTAGTTTTTGAAACGGCTTCCTGCACATTTTTAGGATGGTCAGGTGCTTTGGTTCAGAGTTTCATTGCCGTAAAACTTTCGCGTACGTATCCCGCTGATAAGTCTGTTGGTCACTAAGTCAATAAATAAACTTGAAGTAATTAAAATGTCTAGACAAGGTAAACATTTCGAAAGAGTTTAATTTGGATCTTTAGCAATACAAGATAGTTTGCATTGGAGATGTGGTTTCATACATTCTTCTATAAATCTATCATGACTTTTGCATCATATCTGCTCTACGAAATTTACTCTTGTTCAAAAATGCCGCCGAATCGTATGTTTTCAGGTTCTATTTACTCAGAAACACTGAATTTCCCTTACTTCAAAATAAGTTATTTTGTGACACATAAACCAAGAGTATGAATATTTACACTAAACTCAGTTTAACTTAGTATGCATGAAGAGGCAGCGAGAGTCCTGTTGGTTTTCAAAAAGTGTTTGTAAATAAGATAATTAAATAGAACAACAAAAAAATACAAAGAGTAATCTTTGTCGCCATACTAACTTTAATAAGCTCAAAAGCCTTTCTTGAAAAATGAATTCAGAATTGCCTTCAGTGTTTCGAAATTGTTTTTTTGAAATTGAGTAATCATTTGTATGCAATTTTGAATTAACAATGCAGTTGCCAAGACAATGCCAGGCAAAAAGATGGGACTTTTAATCAAGTGAGCCAAGTAGCGTGACTTGAAATCTAGGTGAATTAATTGCAGATATGCCCTGTAAATGGGAGCTTTAAAAATCTAAAAGCAGCCGAATTACTAAGAAGAAACTTAATTAAACGCTTGATACCAAAAAAAAAATAAGTAATTTCCAATGTTACATAAGCTAAGATGAACCGGCTCAAATAAAATATTCGAAATTAATAACTCGTTATCTGTAAAAATGCTTCAGGGCAAAATTTTTTCCGCTTTTTAAACAGTAAAAAAAGTGATCATTCGAGATAGTTTATCCTTTTTTAGCCTGAGTATTATTCAAAAGAAGTCTTAAGAACCTCTCGAAAGTTGTAATCTGAAGAGATATGTCGTCTGTATGAAGATCTGAACTTATGTAATCTGCAATAAGTTTGAGAATAAACTCTAATTCATTCGAAGCACTTCTAAAACGGCTTGAAGCCATCTGAAACATATTGAATTAAATCTTTGTTTTCAGAACATGTATTTTATACAAAAACAAATGTGATAACGTAATAAATTTCATAAATAAACAGCAACATACCTAAGTTCGGCGGCTACAAACGAACTCCTAGACCTAGTTTTTACAACACTTTCAATTTAAATATCACTATATTTTAGAATGAATCTCAACCTATCAAAATAAGTATCCGGAATGTGGAATTTATCACGGCTTGCAATTGCAAAGAATTGTCTGAGGACCGACTTGCTGGGAATTCATTAAATGAAAAGAGCAATAAGATTTAGTTACCGACTCCTGGCACCGAGCAAGAAAATTTTGCCTTGAAATAGCATTATTCCCTTAACTGGCACCGCTAACTTTATAAAAACACAAGATTTTGTCTCATTTTAATGACGCGTGGTTTCCTACGTATTTAAGTTTTAAGTTTCCTATCAAGTACATGTGGATAAAGAATTGGAGATGCGAAATTTCCTTCAAAACGTCTCTCCATCTACACATGGATGAATTAATAACACTGTAAGAGTAGGTGATACTATAAGACGTTGGTCAACAATAAACGCAGTGAAAAATGTGTAACCATAATTCATAACAACATGTTTTACAGGTGGGTGCACGATTACTTCTTACCCTGGCTTTCGCTCCCGGGGATGGTTGAAAACAATGTTATGATCCACAAGACAGACGCATTGAAAAACACAAACCGAAACTTCATTCTGCTAACATGGAGGTGTAACTGGACCCTCGTAAATCATGGACGGTACTCTGAGAAGGTTAGCTTTGGTTGCTCGCCGCCCTAACCGAGTTTGAAGGTTCTACAACACCCCCTCGCTGTTTGAATGGCATTCGAAGTATTAGAGGAACTCAAAGCAAGTGCAGTCATGTGTTTATCGCCCAGAGCTGGTTAGAGGAGCTTAGCTTGTCTAGTATTAAAGTAGCTCCATTCAATTTTATTTAAAATATATCTATTTTAAACCAAAGTCTGCTTTTACTATTAATACACAACCAGTCTTTGCTTTTTTGTTTTACTGCACTGGTTACACTAACTGGGTTTTCGACGAAAATCATGATCAATCTGTGAAAATTCTGAGTATATGCAGAACAAAATATTCATCGGAAATTCGTTAAAAAATCACAGATCATTTTTTGAGTGACGTGGGCTCCCATTCGTATGATAATTCGAGTTTCATTCAAAGAGGTTTACTTCAATAGAAAACGTTAACAGATTATCATAGTGGGTGTATCGTTGTTTCAATTATGATAGCCTATTTTATGTTCTATATTGGGGAAAACGATGCCTTATGCCTTATGCTGTATCATACAAGTAGACTCTATTCATAATAATATCATCGGAGTCAAAACAAATGTGACAAAGCTGATCTTGTCATCTTACGGCTATATGACGTGTTGTGATTAAAATAATTGTTCAGATAACATACCTCTACACTCTGCTCATTTCAAATAACTGCACTGTTTTCTTTTATAAGAAATATTTAGTATTAGCACTCAGGTATAACCGGCTCAAGTCTTAAAGAGAGGACTGCATTTGTGTACACCCACATAACTGAACAACATTAAAAAAAAAAGAAGTAATGAAGCCGAGACCCTAAAAAATTAAGAACATTCTGCCGACTCAACCAAAAGATAGACCATTATATTAAAACATAGTATATTTGTGGCAAGATCGTAAGCTTAGTTTGTACAAACCGAAAACACTGCCAAATCAAATAAGCCACAAGCGGTCGAGAGGAAAGCAATACGACCAAAATAACACACTCCGTGGGCGAATTTCTTTTGACGTAATCAATTTCAGTCCATTATCACCGAAGTACGGTTGTTAAGGAAAATTGAAACACCGTTGGTGTAATAATGTATTCCGCTAGGGCACTTGATATTGCAGAATATATTTATTGGATTTGTGATTGTTGATGATATCATCTTCAAAATTCAATAGCGCGCTAACCACAAAGAAGAACCGACAGTAGCAGATATCTGCCTTGTTCGCTACTAAAAGAGATTAACGAAAGTATGAAGTTATTTTTGGATAAAATATTGCTGTAGAAAATATAGAACGACGTCATCAATCATACTGCAACAATTACTAATCAATGGACTGGTTAAAAGTCACTTCAAACCTTTTCAGTATCCCTTTCTCTAGTAAGCAACTGGAATATTTGTATGTTTGTGTACTGAATGCCCAACGCAATCCTTTTCATTTGCAAATGGCAAATAATACACCTTTTTTTTTCAAATAACTGGTGTAAAAAAATTCCTTTAGCACAAAAACACCAGCGAAATGAAACTTTACTACACCTACACAAACCTGCAGTGTCAGCCAACCTTCACTAATGAGTCTACAAGCTCTTGATTAGCCCTTTAAGACGATGGGTTTTTTTTATGTCTCGAAGGTGTTTGAATTTGAAAAGGCTTGTTTGTAAACATTACGTCAACTGAAATCCGCCTATAGACTTAACAGCTTGTTTAAACCAATTGTACACTGAGAAACCAGCGTCCGCGTTTGAGGCATCCTTTGTACTAGTCTTAGTCTCGCACAGTCCAAGACTTTCGGTTGGAAGAGTCATCCAAAACGGAGTTCCATCGTAAGCTAGCAGGAATGCTGATAAATCTAATGACGAGATTTAACTTAAGTTTAGTTTTAATGTTGCTTTACATTGAGCTATCTTTATTTTTCGATTGAGTCAGTAGAAACTCGGTACCTGATGACATAAAAACAGCGCAGAGGTTGTCGGGAATCCAATCTGGGCCTTTAAAGCAAGGATATGAAATACTCCGCACAGACCTAGTAATGATTAAAACCTACTCTTGTTTTTGTTATGAAAACGAGTTGCTCTAAATGACCCGCTTGCTCGCCTAGATTAAGCGAGAGCTACATTAGGTTTAATTGATTTAAGTATTTGCAGGGGCTCTTTCATGGCCAAGTCAATGGATTTTCTCTTTTTCAGAAATTAAATTTTTACGTTCTTTATCCAAAAAACTTCAAAAGAAAAACCTCAATTCACCAGTAAGACAGTAATTAATCACTTCTACCAAGGTTTTATGCATTTTACAGCAATTTATTAGATTGTGTTCAGATCCGTAACACAAGATTTAACAACTATAATCCGATTTAATCGCCGCCTAAAACAGACCATCCGTAGCAATTACCCCTTGAAAAACTTAAATTGGTATCTGAACAGTGCCTGTTAAGATATATTTTAGCTTGAAACAGCTTTTTTGTCAATAAATTCCTAAGCATGCGCAAAACTGTGAAAGAGCCCTTTTAAGGAAATTCCATTTGAATTGCTCGACTTTACTTAACAAGTTATTGGCAACAACACAAACGTGAGATATTGTGAAAAGCTCTAATTTTTGCTTTGTTTCGTGGCCTCGAAAAAAATTCTAAATCTGCAAACAGGTAAATATATTCAAGTTTAAGAATGCCATGTAAACAACGAATCTAATTAAAACTCGTTGTAATTACGCTTGCAACTGCTTTCGGTAAGGTACATGCAGCGGTTTGTTTTTAAATAGACCCAAGATTTGGTACTAGAGTGCAAGATTCTCCTCCGCTAACTATGATTAGAGTAGTCTTAACTCGTTTTCTGTAATTGGAAAAAAGGTTGCTTCTTCAAATGATATTTTCCGCATTTAACTGCAAATTGCTTTGAACTTTGTTATTTTCATTAATCTTGAGCCAAGGCCGCGCACACGAAATCTTCTTTGTTCTGAGATGTTTCCGGATATTTGGAAAATTTTCGTGTTCCTGGCTTTTATATTACCGGCGTTCCTTTGACCAATTCCTCGTGAAGCCCGGGACGCAGTATCAACAGCTCGTCCGTTGGAACGATGTTTTCAAATAAAGCACAGTATTCTTTCAAAATCTTAGTCGAATGTTTGCTCTGATTTTCTCATTATGGCCTGTCGCACAAGACATACAGTATACTGCGCTTTCAAACCATGCAACCATGTGATGTTATTCATATATTTATATGGAGCTAATTCTTTTGTTAAAGCCGATTAACTGAGATCTTTTTCTACGAGTAAAAATATTTGTCGTAAAATCTGGATCCATTTTTTCATTTGGTTTATTTTAATGGTTGATGATTTCTATCTTTAGGATTTATAGAAGAAATTAAGAATAAGAATGAAAAAGAAAAAAAACAATCAAAGCGGAAACCTGCTACATTGACAGGGTTGTGCCTTAGGGCCTGATTTCAAGTTCAAGCACTCACTTCACGTTCTTTGGTAATCTTTTTTCACGTTATATAACTTTGTGGGTTTGTTAAAAACTTGTGAGGTCGTTAAAACAAAAACTCATAAAGTTGTCAAGTCTACAAAAAATAATTATTTGGTGGAACTGACTAATCCAAATTTTTGGTCACGATGCAATCACAGCAATAATCCAATATAGCATTAGTTCATTTGTTTGTTTTTGTTTTTAAAACCGGTTATTGTTAACAATTATTTCTCTCTTTCACGTCTTTTACTGTAGCACTCGCTGCCAGATTTATAAATATAAGAAAAAGAGTGATGGTATGGAGTGCAAATAAGAAGAAAAATATCAGGTTCTCAAGCATATGATATGACGAGATATCTTTGCACTGAAGAGCTGAAACTGTTAGCGTTCCATTCATTAAAGTACTGTCCAAGCTGACTCGTACCCAGGCGCTTAGTTTGAGTCTTTTTTCCAAGAGAAAATGGGGAGAGAGGAAGTTAGAGGAGCGTGAGGAGCTGTGGGAAGGGGAGAAGATACGTTTTTCTCCTTCTTTTCCTTTTTAGAGTTTCCTTCGCACCTGGTCCAACTGTCTCCGACTCTTAATGAATGCTTTAATCCTCGGAAAGTGATGAAGATGGGGGGTGAGTGGTTGTTGGGGTGGGGGTACAGATAAAACACACAATCAGTTATGGCCTAACTAATAATTTTTCATGACAACTATTGTAAGTATTAAAGTAAGAACTCTTGCTATATGGAAACATTTGAAGTACAATATTTACACTTTTGTTTATAGCACTAAATTGCAGCAAATTGTATTTTCTTAAATTACTAAAAAAAGCAACCATTGGTTTAAAGGCTCAAAGAGGAATATACAAGACTAAAACGAAAAAATGACGTGTCTCAATTGGATTTCAGTTACGATTACTTTTAATATATTGGATTTGAAGTTTCAGACTTTAAACTTGCGAGAGGGGACAAATTTGAGGAGTTCGGGAGTTAAATTTGAACAATTTTAGCATCAGATTTACAATTCACAATGTTGGTTAAAATCTCGATGTTGTTTGTAGGGAAATCTTGTTATTTTAATGTTTCAAACTTGAAATTTAAGAGAAATATTATAGAGAAGAATGTCAGCTACAGTAAGGTTATCAACGGAAAAGTAGATATGAGATGTCACCAGTTTCTAATTTCAGCGCAGATTGTATGCAAATTCCTTGTTTAATTGTGTACTCACATTTTAGAGACAATTAGAAAAAGGTGAGGTGTTACCGTAGCACTGTAGTCCCCCCCCCTCCCCCCGACGAAAATTTGTGGGGCTCAGCTCCCCCTCGTTCCGGTGCCGAAAATATCGCTAGCGCAGCATAAAATTGGTTTGGCAAAATATTCAGTCACAATATTAGAGTAAAATATATTTAGTTTGGCACAATATTCAGTCAAAATCTTTGAGTATGGGTATTCGCTTGGCTTCAGTTGTTGTACGATGGGAACTTCCATGTTTCAAAACGCTCCGCCACCTCTGACAAAAAATAAATAAATCAAACTTATGGTGTCACACTATCGCTTTACCAAATTTTAATTCAATAGGCCAAAGCTAACAGAGATGTGACATTTTGCATTCCTCTAACTCGTGCGAAAAACTGTTTCGACAAAATCCATTTTGACGAAAGATCAAACGAGTCTACACAATACAACATTGCATGCAATATCGCACAACGTTGCACGCAATGACCACACGATGCAATTTGCCATTGCACGCAATATTGCGTGCAATATTAGAGACCTTATTAGATACCCGTCTATCGGTATATGGGTACGGGTAGCCCAACCGTACCCGTAGCCGTTCCCACACGTTGCTGTAAATTCATAAACACTTACCCGTTCCAGCCTTGCTCCTACCCGTTTTAGTTCACGTGTAGACTGCTGTTTACCCCGGGAAAACGGGGTAGGGCTACCGGGTAAAATCGATGACGTCATCAAAAATGGCGCTACCCGTTACCCATACACCAATTTCGGGGTATCTTAAGGTCCCTATTGCATCGTGTGCCCGGCCTAGCCCTTTCAATTATTTACTCACAAATTTTAGACAACAGTTTAAGATTTTTAATAAAGATTTTTAACAGGTACCTACACATTAGTAAAAATCTATTTTTTTGATATTTTGGCAAAACTCTGTGGGAACTCGTCAGTACTTTATGCCTGCTAAACCGTCAGAAAGTCGCTCTTCAGTCGAACTCATTTCAATTGAAGTTAACTGAATTTGTTTAAACTCGACTGCAAGTATTCGTCTGAAATGAGTTATAAAATCATAAAGAGTTTGATTGGTCCAGCATAATGAAATATCCGTACAAAATCAAGTCTTTAGACCTCGACAGTTTATTAGTAGACGAATACACTCCCAAACTTTAAGAACATACTAAGAGCATGCCGAGGCTGGGGATACGTACAGAAAATATATTTTACATACTGCATTCAGTGGAGATATTTTGTTGTTTTTAAAAACTGTGAAATACTGCCCAATATGCTCGATGGCTACTCCGAATGTGGATATACAAAGGCAACTGGTGACACTTGTACATCCTTTAAGAAAACACTCGAGCCAGGGTTGCGAATTAATAATTAAAGCGCAGTTACAAATTGTTATATTTCCACTTTGGATTGGCTTGTGTAAATGGAAAATAAAAATTTAAGTATATACCCAATCCTAAAAATATAAGAACGTTTTAAGAACATTTGAGGCTGAAATCCTCAAAATAATTAAGAACATCCAGCCTCGGCCCCAAAATTAGACGTTCTTATAAAAAAAAGAGTGCATTTGTAGTCGAGTTTAACGGATTAAATCACGTTCGACTGAAGCTCGATGTTTTTTCTCGGGCCTTTTAGTTGGTCTAAATTAAAACCGTTAGACCAATCATTCATCTTTTAGAACGGGAAAATCTTGGGAAGAAGGGGCGAGGGATGTTGAACTTGAAGGATCAATTATTTAAACGAGGTCTAAATCTTAGCAGCTGTTTTACAATTGTTTGTAACACCTTTAAACAAAGATTAACGTGGGTTAAGATTTAGAACTTGTTTAAATTATCGGCCCAAAGAGTTCGAGGGTTAAAAGTGAATAATTTTAAACATCATGATTTGTACGGTTCACGAGATACTAAAATACTTAACGTTCCTAAAAGCTCAATAAAACGAGAGAAAGAGAAATATTGTATAAAAGGAAGCAGGGTCAGTAAACTGAAGACTAGCTGGAGAAAACAAAAAACCGAAAATATGGGTCATGAAACGCCACAGCTCGATATCATCAGCGACGCTATTCACAAAGGTACTAAGTCAAGCTTCGGAATATAATGAAATCTGTAATACCACAGAAACCGTAAGACTAGCTTTTAAGTCGAAAGTAATTTAGCTGAATTAAACTGAAGCTATGTTATTCTAAACACCGGACTCTCATTCGTGCCTCGTGAACATGAAATTATTCCAACGTCAGGCACGTGCTTACTGTTTTACACACGTGCGTAATCTTTTCATTTTTGCTGCTTGTGGTTTTCATAGTATGGCGTGAATTTATATGCATACTGGCAGATGAAACACATGTAATGATGTATGTCATATTTTAATTTGAGAGCTTGCAGATAAAACTTGCATTAATTAGTCAGCATGAAAAAAGTGGAATTGTTTCACTGTACATGTAAGTGTTTCAGAAGAACACGGAACAACGCTCAATTACAAAATACAGCTACAGAGTTTATACAATACTTATTTTTCCTTTCAAATTTGTTGACTTTTGAACATTTTGAGGTGCGGTCGCGACTGATAAAGTCGAGAACCAATGTTCCTATAACGTGACGTGCGTGTACACTCAACGGCAAACGATGCAGATGAAATGCTCGCAAACAGTTCTACTGTCTAAACTCCAAGAAAGTACAATCAAGAAATTGAAAAACATTTCATGTGTCTATCCTCTTCTAGAAATTCTAAGCTTACCGAGTGCAGCTGTTTCGTGGATGCACCAGTGCAAACACCACAGAAAGACCAGGTTCCTTGTAACCACAACTAAATGAATCATCCTGCATAAACGAAACATCAAAATCAAGTTCTTGCAAGTTTACCCGCAATAACTGACGAGGTAATAGCTGTAAATCGTTAAGATAGGCAAGGAGTAATCAAAATAACTGAATGCTTGTAACCTTATTCCTGGAATTATTCAACCTTATTTCAAGGAATTAGTCCACGTGTGTTAATCAGCTTGTGAGGTCAGTTCAAGGTGCGGCACAGCAAATGGAAGAAATCTGTTTGAAAGAGATAAGAGCTTTGAAGAAGCATGGGCTCGTGAGATGGAGAGAAATTGCCTGTTCTATCTGTACAAACCTCAGTTGCAAGTCAAATAAATGGCCGTTTGCATTTAACTGCACGCGTAATCCGGCACTGGCTGCTGCTTGACAACCGTTGGTTGTCATTTACAATTTTTAGGCTTTTTGCCAGCTGTCAGTTAACCTGTTTCGAAATATGAGAAAGGCGATAAAATTAGGCTATTTGTTTGATAGTAACACTAATCTGCGGAACGGCACACTGCGGAACCTTCAGACCGCGAAACCTGCAGAACCAAATGAAAATATAAACCGAACTACGATCCCCAGGGAACATTGTAGTATTTACATAATTTACATAATAGAGTAAGTAGTTATTGGAACCTTTCATTGATGAAAGCAAGCGTGACTTCCCTTAGATTGGTGTGAGGGGATTCCGCTTCGCTAAACAAGATCACGATGCCATTTGATTTCCATTTTCGATCCAGTCATCCTGAAGTCCTCCCTGTGCAATGTGCTGCCAACTGGCAGAAATTGAATTGTTGTGTAAAAGTTTAAGACTCACACTGAAAAGGAGTTCGATCGCAGAAAACGAATCTCAATGCCGAGCTTCCATGTTTACATCGATTGTCGCCATCTTGGAACCCAGATCTTTGCTCGGCCAACATTTTCTCGGACAAAGCTCTTTTTGCCATATCAGTCGAAACGATTGTCAAGATCAGCGCATTTCAACTACTTCTGAAAGCAATAATTA
>JANRMR010186762.1:0-11073 GCA_025434825.1 Bergia sp. 'catenularis'
CCCCCCCCCCCCCCCCCTATTGCCCATTTTATTTTAATCACAATCGGATATCACAAGCATTCCGATTCTTCCCCAAATGCAATGCTTTCCAAATATGCCAATTTTATCTCCATTCGCTTCATTTCTGTAGCTTTTCTCTTCACCCTCTTTTCGTATCTCGTTGCTTTATGCAGCATGGCATCAACAAGCTCCTTCATTTCTGCCAAACTCTGTCTTCTGGACGCTGGAGAGTTTACAACACGCGATTGAGACTCGGAAACTTGATATGCCAGGCCAGCTGCCCTAGGAGAAACTGTTGCCTGTGGCTTTTCTTCTTGACTACCGATAGCTTTATTAAAATCATTAGTTACCTCAAAGGAAGAATCCAAATCAGATTCACTTATCGTGTCTAATCCTGATGCATTAAGCATTTCACCCTCGCTACTAGAAATCTCATCTCCGCTGCCGTAGTTAATAACACGACCTTTGTATTCGTGAGTTTGAAACTGTGTCATTGATCTGTCCTCGTTGTCATCAAAAGGACTACCATCTTGCTCATCTCTCACGCAAGCCTTTGCGGGTTCTTTTAACTCCTTCGCCACATAATTTCCTTTGATACAACTTTCCATAACAGCTTTAGTCGTCCTAGAACTTTGACTTAAACTTGCGTAGCCTGAACGCTTGCGAACTCGTGGAGATCCTGGCTCGTGTCTGAGAAGAGATTCGTAATTCTTGATCACACTGTGAAGATATCTAAC
Organism: Bergia sp. 'catenularis'; assembly: GCA_025434825.1. Classification (NCBI taxonomy): domain Eukaryota; kingdom Metazoa; phylum Cnidaria; class Anthozoa; order Zoantharia; family Parazoanthidae; genus Bergia; species Bergia sp. 'catenularis'. The sequence continues at coordinate 738 of JANRMR010186762.1, forward strand.
CATCTCTCGCTCATCAGAAAACTTTGAATTCAGCTCAGCGTGCTGTTCCCTAAGTTTTCTGTTTTCGGCTTCTAGAGTTTCGACATCACTCTCCATAAGTGATAGCCAGAATATGTAACAAAGAAAACAATTCCGTCTAAATCTATCGATATATTAAATCACTTGTCTACTTAGTGTCATTAATGTCAAGATTTCGATAGAACGGTGAGGGGATATCCAAGATCATTCGCCGGAAGTTAAAGCTAATTTGATGCACTCGTGATCCGATTATCTGTCGCATCAGCAATTTCAGCCATGCAACCGCAAATTCAGTCTCGACGTCAACCAAAAAAGTCTATAGTGAAAATTTTGGTCAACAAATTAGAACTGAATTACTTTTTTTTACCTTTCTGAGCATGTTCCAAACCTTCTACGGCCTTTTTGGCCTTTTCAGTCTACGATACTGTGCGTGTGACATAATGAGATACACCTCGGTCAATTAATGATTTAATCGGTTAATTTTAGTTTTAGTTGATCACTCAAACTCACCTTGCCAGTCGTTAGTAGTCTCAACAGTGGCGAAGTTTTAACATAAAATTCTTTTGTATTTGACTTCAATTTATCTTAATTCTTCATGTATAATTATTTTGTAATTGTCAAGCTGATATATGCCAAATAATTGTATGAAGCAATTAACAACATTCAAAATTTTCTGGTTTAATTAAATTTAAAACGAATACTTGAAAAATTGAATACCAAAAAAGAAAAAAGTGATGCTAAATGGTTTTTATTGACGGTCACTGATATGCACAGTGATTCTCGTATAAGCGAAAGATTACTTTTAAATTTTGCACGTCAATTTTGAAAGCTGTTGTTTGATACAAAACAGTCCTTTCATCCTGGTCCAAAAAATGTTAAATAATTAATTATTTCAATGTGGTTTTCAGTTTTGTCTGATTTGCGTCACTGATCAGAAAAAGTTCCTTTAAAAAATGCCCGGAAGGGGAGGTAGTAGAGGGAGCAAAGTACATTCAAACTACGGAGGGGGAGGTAGTAGAGGGAGCGAAGTTCATTCAAACTACGGAGGGAGAGGTAGTGGAGTGAGCAAAGTACATTCAAGCTACGGAGGTGGAGGTAGTAGAGGGAGCAAAGTATATTCAAACTACGGAGGGGGAGGTAGTAGAGGGAGCGAAGTACAATCAAGCTACGGAGGGGGAGGTAATAGAGGGAGCAAAGTATATTAAAACCTACGGAGGGGGAGGTAGTGGAGGGAGCAAAGTACATTCAAGCTACGGAGGTGGAGGTAGTAGAGGGAGCAAAATAAATATAAACAGCGGAGGGGGAGGTAGTATAGTAGAAGGAACGAAGTACATTCAAGAAGTACATAGCCGAGACCATGAGTCAGGATGGCTGAGCGGTAGCGCTCGTGCCTCCCACCAATGCGACCCGAGTTCGATCCTGGGCTCGTACGAGGGCTGAGATTTGTCGATCTCAATCTGACGCCGAGGGTTTTTCCCCGGGTACTCCGGTTTTCCTCCCTCAGCAAAAATCGACTCCCAGCTAATTCCATCTGGTTGTGGTGCTGTGCTCCGAGGTCATACGTGAGCCGTATAGCGGCTGCCATTGTGTATGTGTCTGTTCCTATGTATGTGTGTGATGAGTGCGCCTTTACATGCTTTCGGTCCGACCTCGTCGAGCTGCGTCTTCGTAATTCAGTCTCTGACTGCGAGAAAGGCGATTCGCAAGCCAGAACATTTAACAACTTTTAATAAATCAGTTTTTATCCCTTCTGAAGATGTTTTAAAAAGATTTCTCTGAACGTTTTCGAAGATAAAAGCTCATAGGCCTAGTCCGAGTCCTGAAGAGGGTACGATCTCCTAAAAAATGTATGGAAAAGAGGTTTGGGGGGAGGGGGTACTTTAAAAACTCCGTTTTTTCCACAAATAAATACTGGAGGACTGGGTATGACATGCACGTATGATCACACATAACAGCTGCTCAGGTGACAATGTACGCCATATTCCAATTCGTTTTCTGAAGGGCGGTTTGGGACGCAAAAAATCTAAAACACCGCCTTTGTTTTTGTTTTGGGGCCATTTGCTGGTGCCTGAGCTCATCATCAAGGGCTGAGAAGGCTTAATTCTTGCCAGTATCGAAGAACTGTTTATTGACACTGTGGATTTGACAAAAACGTTGGTTTGCTCATTTTAAGCTTTTGAAAGTTTGTCGTTCATGAACAAGAGACCAAAAATGCAAATGTGTCTATCTCCTGAAAGTTTGTCGTTCATGAACAAGGGACCAAAAGTGCAAATGTGTCTGTCTTCCGAAAGCTGCATTCTGCATTTTTGTAAGTTTCATCAAAAGTTAAAAATGTCTGGGCGTCTTTTAGTGCAGAATGTTAGCCTGGTTGGAGAATTATATGTAAAATGCAAATGTGTCAGAGGGGGACACTCCCGCGCAAAAATATTTGAAATTTCCTATGATGCAGTTGAGTAAATTTGTGTCCGATGTCGATCCAATCGCTGTTCTGAATAAAAATTGTACGTACTTTAAGCGGAATATGACATTCTGAAGATAGTTTCCAGGATTACTATCTTCTCTTTTAACTGTGCTTAAATCAATGAACCGTCAACGATCAGTTGAAAAGCCTATTTTTCATTTCTGCTGATTGCTTTGAAGTAGAACGAAGCAAATGTCAAATTAGTTTTACTTTTAACCACAAAAAAATAACGTAAAGAAAAAAGAACAAACTTAAGAAAACCTTACTTTATAGCTAAGAAAGTTCTTAAACGCTCTTTGCTTAATTCATTTTTAAATGACCGCCTCGAAGGAAAGTCGAATGCTCAATGAGATCAAAGAATTTTTAAAAAAGAGTGATTCTGTCATGGTCGCAGGTTTTTTAGAACATTTCGTCAGGGCTAAATAAGTTTTAATTTTATGTCACGGCTTGCGCAATTTTAATGAAACACATTCCCATTGTTTTTGGCCAAGCTTCGAAAGGCAGCCGTTGTGTGACCAATCCGAAAACAATAGCACCATGACGTCTTGTGTAAAAACTATTTGGAGGCGATGAAAAGACAATCACGGGGTCACGGTCTGGCGGCTAAACAATGATAAATATGCATTCCAACGCGTGAACTTGGAGGCTAAAATTGCATCCGTGCATCCATAATATACTGAGCAAGTATTTAGTACCGTGTTCATATCAGTTCTCGAGTCTGGCATCGAGAACTCGACCTAGAGGAAGTGCACTGTAGCCTAAATGATGAGAAACACCTTCAGCAAAGCCCCTGTTGATCAGGGCTCTAGCCTCCACATGGCAATACAGCTGTTAAAGGCTGAAAACTCCAACTTAGAAAAGACAATTATATTACTCAAGACGGAAAACACAAATCTTCGGCGGCGAATGAAAGAGCTTGAATATCAGAACGACAGGTTTCGCGTCACACAGGATCAACTCAAGGCGGACTTGCGTCGTGAAAAAGAGATGGTGCGTTATTTATACGGACTAACCAAGAAATACGAGAGGACATTACAGAGAAAAGATGCTGAGGCTAAACAGAGAAAAGCACATTCAGTGTCCCTCTCGGCGCTTTCAGATCCAGAGAGTAATCTGGAATCTCCTCGACGGCCAGCCCCTCCAAAGCGATCGGATTCCTTCAAGTTAAACAGAGAGTTAAAAACTGATTTCGTTGCCAAAAACAAAGACAAACTTGCATCACATTCAGCTGTATTAAGGCAAAATCCCGTGGTAAAAACGCCAGTGGTGAAGAAAACAAACTCTGTTGAAGAAATAACTTGCGAATGGGAAGATGTGACGGATGTGTTGGGTTATCTCAACGAAAAAGTCAACCAATTTGAAAAGCTATTATTAGATACGAGCGGAAACCCTAAGAGCAAAGAAGGATCTGGCTACTCGTCCTCTGATACCATGGCTTCCATGTGATGGCGGCTCAGGTACAGTTAATCGCCAACGATCTGGCCATTCTTGGAGTTGCGTGAGGGCCTGGATTAGCTTTGACACGTTTACGGGTTTGTAATGGGGTGTGTTATTTAGAGATAATTATATAAACAAGAAAGTGCTGACATTCTCTTGATCTCAAGACGGCTACTTAGTATCTCGATAGTGGCCTTCCGCACAGCAGATGTAACTTTTGTTTTCTTTTAGTTCCGACTATCGACCACACAGTTTTGGGAAGGTACTTCCATATCCGTCAATCAGCGCTCCGCGATCTTTTTAAACCAGACACTACTGACAGTGATGCAAGCCAAAAGAGCTCCCAATTTGAGGAAGAAAAACAGTAGTCGTTTGTTCAACACATGCACAGAAAAGTTTTTATTTTTAAAAAATACAAAGACATTACTCATCAAAATCTCAATCAAGCCTGTTAATGTGCTAACCATTGGCTTGATGAAGATGAAAGTTTTGATTTTAAAAAGTCATCTATAACTATTTTCTAAAGTCTTCTTATCTTAGTAATCCAAAACATGACTCTGATCGCCCGAGTTAACTCCGCTCACCACCAGTTGCTGTCAGTGCTCACAAAACCGAATACGGTTGAAAACCAGCTGTAGTAAAATTAGCTTCACATCGAAACAGTCCCCGGGTCAAATTCCAAGATTCCCCGTTGACATTGGAAGCCCTGTTATTCTATAAACTTCCGAATTTAAAGGTGATCACTGTCACGTTTGGCCAGTGAATTGGATGCCGTCTGTAATGTTCTTAGCTCAAGAACTTTTAGTTCGTAGTAGTTTCTTACAAGCAGGACGATTTGAAGTTATAAATTATAAGTAGTGATAATTAGTATATACAGCAATGTAAATTGTATACATTTATTAAAATGTCTTCAAAACGCGTTGTTTGCAAGTCTTTGATGTACTGCATCATAGATAATAATAGTAATAATAATAATAAAATTGAATTTATAATGTACAGCTTCCATACAGTGTTCAGCTGCGCACATGGAGAAAGATATATAAAACTATGCCTCGTTTCCTCCTTGCCAAAGTGTTGCGGAAAAGAGTTCAAGAGGACGCGAGTGATATTTTTAAAGTGGGTTTATCATTATGATTTATAATGGAACAAAAAGACCGTTTTAATCATCTCATTAAGCACAATGTTCTTTTTATTAGGTCAATCATTTCCATAAATATTTTCCAGTTCATATGGGACCCTCATACAGCTCAATTTAAAATTCTCATCGCTAAATATGTGGCAGGTTCTTTTGTAACTAAAATAAGAACCACGTCGCTAGAGGCTGAGCGCACCTGATTAGTTGTTTGTAAATTCAACCTGTAGAAATGCTGGTTGTTGTAAACTTTACACACAGAAGAATGTAAAGATACAACGTCAAAACAACCTGATCGGGTTGTTTTAATTTATTCTTAATATTTGAGCCAAATAATTTCAATCTTTTATAAAACTCGAGTTTGTCATATCCATTCATAAAATAATAGAATTTCTCAAAGGGTTGAGAAGAAAACAATCCCAGATGTCACCGTACGCACGAAGGCAATGGAGCATACATTACATATTTTGAAATTTGAAATAAAACTTAAAATGATAAGAACATTAATCTTGGCGTTTGGAAAAGTTTCCAGAGAGGATCTGTAAAATTGGGCGTTAATTTATTTAGGTTAGCTCGATTAGTTCTCATGCAGTAACGTTTGAACATTTTACTGTAAAACTCAGAAACATCTATAAAAACTAATTAAATATCTTTTAAAACACTTGCTACAGTTTTCAAGTGCTCCCTGAGGGCTTACTTGATAGCCGGAAACATAACCATTTGAAAGACTGGGTTTCAGTTTATCATTTTGTGATTTAAACTTTAAAAGTTAACAGTCCAGCGTGGAAGCTGCAAATGTCTGCCCGATGAAGTAAGCGCAAATTTGATGCTAAACGTCAACAGGAAAGTCATCTTTGATATGTTTTTTTTTTCAAAATAAAGTGATAAACATCTTTCAAAAGGAGTTTCATGTCTCCATCATCACTTTCTCATCCACGGACTTTCGACTGGATTGTGACCTTATTACCAGATTATTCATGACCGCCCTCAATCAACAAACTTGTTCGAATCCTCAACAATTTTTAGAAATGAGACGAGACTAATAATTCATATAATCACCAGATCGTTACTAGTTCCCCTTCTGTTGAGAGACTATAGCTTCTGGGTTGAAACGCGACGGCAATTTCTAGTCCGCCTCTGAATGACAACTGAGAGAACTGCATGTTTTCGGGAGCAAGTGCATGTGTGTTTATCTTGAGATTGCCAAAAGCAATCAGCTTTGAATTTTTAGAATACCAAGTCAAAGACAATCTATTCATATCGTGTCAGTACGCTGACTGAAATCCTCAATACACAGTTATTATCTGCCGTGACAACTTTTAAAAATCGCACTTGGTCAGTCTTATTTCATATAAAAGTCTTGATGTTGCGGTACACCCCAAGTGCCTCTATAATTGCCTATGCTACTCCAAACGCACAAAAGAATTGATTATTTTTAAATTTGTTTTAAAGGATTAAAAGAAACTTGTTGGATGTTGCCATTGCTATATTCACTTATTTTCTGACTAATATATTTAGACAGTTCCGTGCCGACCGATATGTCAAACCACTTTGTGGAATAAGTCCATTCATGATCAGGTCTCTTATCTGCGAGATCACGGATAATCGAGAAGGATTTTACACCTGGATGGTTCGATCCACCAGCCTGTAGAGCTAATTCAGTAATTGAAGTTATCGAGCAAAAACTATATCGCATGATAGCGGACGAACCATTGCGCAAACCGGCTGGGATGGCCTGAAAAAGGGACGAGATAGAAATAAATATTTCTCTCTCTCCTTACATTTTTACCTCGCCCCAGTGTTCAATCACCGGCTCATGATATCCACGCACTTCTTGCCATATCTTTTCCTCTCAACGAACTCAGGAGGGGAAAAAGTGACTGCTCGTAGAGTAGACCTCATAGTTACACACTACCAAAACGTCTTTATGATTCAGTGATTCATTTTTGCGACATTTTGACCAGCCTCTCTTTCAAATAGGACGACTGGCGCGTAAGCGTTTTAGTAAAGGTCTTTGGTTATTTGAAAGAGAGATATAGTATGTATCATCGTGTGACCGAAATATTTTGATGAACAGTAGACTGTTGAGGTCAACACATCTGGAGTGGTTCTGACTTTGTCCAGATGCATCTTGCAGCTGCCGCGCAGCGCAGCAGTCGGGCATGCGAGCGGGCGTGGGGAGAGGGGGGGCACAACCCCACTTTCTCTGCACCTGCCGACACCTTTTTTGCTCACATTTTTTATGAAATATAGAGAGAGTTTTCACGGTATTTCCCGGATATCATTACAATGAACTATCCTCGCCCGTAATACAAAATACTGAGCACTATTGCCGTGAAGCCCAGTTTTTTTATTCTCCTTTTATATTCTCAGTATCTTTAATCTGTTTCCAGATTTTACTTCTAGGAACACGATTACGTATTTCAACTTTCCTGTTGGCACTTATTCTAGACACAAATCTTATTCACATTTTTTACCATAGTTTGAAGTTTTAGACCCCGGCATTACTGGCGACTTCAGAAAACTAAAATATTTCCACTCGGAGTCTTGTGTCTTCCATCTGCTTTGGAAACTGCTGCGCAGACACAGTCTTACCAATATTGGCCATCCACCAGAATGATGTTTTTCACTACATCATCTACATTGATCAGGCAGGTTTTTATGTTTTGCGGGGGGAGTCGTCTCAAACGTCGAAAGTTGAGAATTTTCTTGAACGTGTCGAAACGTCGTAAGGACACAAATAAAGAAAACCAACAACGACAACTAAAACACACGTTGGGAAAGGAAGAACAGAGAATCGTCGATGACTGAAAATCAGCGTAATGTAGACGAAGCACCTTAAAACTAGGTACGGTATGCGTATCCCGTGTACTTGATCTTCGACCTGGTCCAAATTGTTGCAAGTTACATGCATGTTGATAGTCCTTATATGGTAACTCACATGCAGCCACTAAAAAGCTGAGTGACATCTCGTCTGAAAATATGGTGATACACCTGTCGCAACATTACTTACAAGTTTTTCACTTCTGTGACATTTTTAGTGTTTTTCCTGTAGTTTGTGTAAAATCGGCTGATTGATCTGATGGCGTCAGTTACGGTTAGAGCTTCGCAAAACTCCCCGTAAACCATTTGTCTAATCTAGGAGATCACACACCACAAATACAAAGTTGTAGCAACTCATATTGGAATCTCCTGTTGTATAGACACTCACGATAGATCACTCATTCCGTAAAATTAACAACATTGATTGCATAAGTGATACCACTGCACAAGTGGTATGTATTGGTATGTTGTAGTATGATGCGATATGTACTATTGTGTAGTAGTATGCAGTAGTATGATGCGGTATGTGTCTATGTAGCGGTATGTAGCGCTATGTAGTGGCTTGTGTTGGTTCTTCATTTTCATTTGCTTTGATAACGACCAGGAAAGCGGGACTGCGACAGCGCAAGAGACTGGGGGAAAGTCTAGATCTGCCCAGGACGCTCAACCTTCGTGCGCATTGTGTAAGGTTTTCAAAAGGCGACGCGATTTTCCCTTTCGTAAAATGGTCGTTGCCATTTGAAACAGTCGATGCCATCTCCAGAAACAGTCGATGCCATTTTTAAGAACAGTCGTTGCCACCAATAACAGTCGATGCCATCTCTAGAAACAGTTGATGCCATTCGTAACAGTCGATGCCATTTTTAAGAACAGTCGTTGCCACCAATAACAGTCGATGCCATCTCCAGAAACAGTCGATGCCATTCGTAACAGTCGATACCATTTTCAAGAACAGTCGTTGCCACCAATAACAGCCGATGCCACTGGGAATCGCGGGCTTTGTGACGAACTTTTGCGAAACTCGCGCACTTGAGCTCACAGGGGCTTATGGGTACGATAGGTATTCATCCCCCGCTGTTTTCCCGCCAAGATGTTTAAAAGACAAAGTATTCGGCCGCGAAAACTGATAGCCGAATGGTAGCAGAACGACTGCCAAGTAATAAGAATGAGAGCCTGATCGATAAGGGACTGGTGTTCACAGTTACGTGGGTTGGATCTTGCCCAGATCGGAAAGAGCTGCAACTCAGTTGGTCACTTCAATATGTCCCCCCCCCACACACACACACACATACACCATACCGGGCACACTTACACACCGAATACGAAACTAAATTTGCTGTTGCCTTAAGTGCATTGAGAAGCATGAAAATAAGTAAATAAATAAATGATCCTGAAACCAAATAATGCCACATATTTATTATTTATTATTTTTTACTTTTGTTTTTCATTTTTTTTCATTTTATCTCAAAAATAAAAAAATCTGGGTCATTGTGAGGATAGCAAAGTTTTAAAAGTTTTTAAAGTCAGGGAGAAACAGATCACATTTTTTGCAGTACAATAAAACACAGATACTTCAAAATTCATTTCCTCCACTGAACAGTGGTAGATATTCTTATGGGAAGACAGTATGTTTGAAACAGTTCTAAAATTTTTGTATTTTATCTTTAGTTATTTTTTTTTCTGTATTTAAAAAATAAAAATAAATTAAATGCAGCAGCTATTTTCTGGTGTAGGCGCTGATGAGAAACCAGTAAAAGTGAAACGATTGGTCATTTAGACTATACAGGTTTCATTTTTGTCCCCAGTATTTTGTACGGGTCTGTCCAACTGTTAGTCTCTTTTAGCCTTTTATCAACACGAATTAACATTGTTCTTGCAGTCAGATGTAAAAGTGCAACTGCATGAAGGGGACAATATTGGACAAATGTCAGCTGTTGTAGCTAAAATGCGGAAAACTTTTCCTACAGAGATCAGGACGGTAAATGGTTTGCTAGCTAGTATTCTGCTTTTGAGCCAACTGTTTCAAATGGCAACGACCGTTTATGAAAGGGAAATTCGACACTGCATTTAAACAATTTATAGTAAAAACAAATTGAAATTTTAAATTTTGGATCATGGTATCAGTTCAGGTACCAAAGTTTTAACGTGTACCAATTTTTAGTTTTTAAAATAGAATTTAGTGTGAATTAAGATTACGATTTTACAGACTACATCCAGTCGTCTTCTCCCGGTGTTTGGTACCTGGATTCTTCCTAACACAGGTAGAACATCCTGGACAACTGCATCCGTATCAAATCATTTGAATCCACCATCGAAAATCAAGAGCGTGGTGTCCCCTTAAGCATAGTCGGCGGACAGGCTCACCTTGGGGGGTTGGGGGAAAGAAGCGCGAGCGAGAAAGAATGAGTCGCGGAGCGCGGAGGGTCGGAGGGGGGAATGGGGAGAGGGGTAGGGGAAAGATGATT
>JANRMR010186773.1:0-11073 GCA_025434825.1 Bergia sp. 'catenularis'
ACACCATTGGATGTTTGAACAATAGCAGTTACAATAACAGACACATTTTAACAATACGCTATTGTATGTTTGTCTACCAATGGTTAGGTTTAGTGGTAAGGTTGGGGCTGTTTATATTGTCTCTTTATCCAATAACATCTTTCGTCCTCAGAGTAGAAGGTGACTCAGAAATGAGGTAGTAAATGGATGGATGGATGGATGGATGGGTAGATGGATTGATGGATAGTTGGATGGATGGATGGATGGATGGATTGATTTATTGATGGATGGATGGATGGATGGATGGATGGATAGACGGATGGGTAAAAGGATGGTTAGACTGATTGATGGAGTATAACGTCGTGTGTAAGCGAAATATGTATCAAACGAGCTTGTTTGTATCGTATTTGGAGTTAAATTTACTTATCCCCGCTGAGTAGTTATAAATTGTTATTAAATGAATACAGAAATAACTCAGCGACTGATCAGCCAAGAAGTTCCTCCTTTCCGTCCAAAGTTGAATGTCGCCATCGCTTCCGATCTACCTGGTCTAAAAGTGCTGACCGAGAGATGTTGGGACGAATTTCCGGAAGCTAGACCCGACTTCAGCGAAGTGAAGAAACATGTGCGCAAACTCAGTAACGGAAGGTAAGCAGTTTGTTGTAATCTGGTTTTCTTCTTATAATTATATAAAGGAAAATTGATCCAGGGCTTAGTGGCCAATGTACGTATTAAAAGTTGCAAAGATCATAGTATTCGCTAAGCGTTGGACTGACAAATTAAATGTAACTATTTATTATTTAAACTACAGTGTTTTACAGGGATTTCTGCCACTGACAAATTTTGTGTCTAACCACACGTAAAAATGATATTACGTGTGTAAATACGATAATTCAGCCAATCAGTGATTTACTTGTATTACTATGACAATACCCGCCTTTGCAATCGGCAGCCGTCGTTTTGCACCATTTCACGTTCCATGTTTTTCTTTGATAGTTTTATTGGCTTCATTCAACATTGGTTTCTTACACGATCAGATGAGTTACTTTATCTTTTAAACTCTTATTGAATTTTCCCCACTCCAGACACATCAACATAATGGACAACATGGTCAACATGTTAGAGAAATATGCCAACAACTTGGAACATCTCGTTGAAGAAAGAACTGGTCAGCTGGCCGAGGAGAAGCGAAAGACAGTCAACTTGCTACACAGAATGCTACCACCGTAAGCTATTTGGATGACATATATTAGTGTAATATAGTAACAAACCGTAGAAAGTGGATGGAAATTACTGATGATAGAATTTGACATGAAAACTTATATTAATTACGCTGTTGTTCAGCAGATTGAATCTTTCAAAGCCCTCTCTCAAGACTGTAAACTTAATATTTCCAAAAAAATTAGTGAGTAAGTGTTCGGTGATGAACTCATTCTCGAACGGGTTTGAAGCTACGGCGCATGCACAGGAGTTTTCAAGCCTTGTCGGGGAGGGTTAGACAGTAGGAGGGAGGGAAGGGAGGGTGTAGACCGTACAGATTGTTCAGAAGAAGAAGATGACCGTCAAGCATTACGCAGGATGATACTATCACAAGCTCTTTGGGTGTCGAAATGTAACACAGTAACAAAGCAATGGAAGGTGGAGGGAATGGTAGTTGGGGGTAGGGATGGAGAATAAGAGGAGAGGGGGGAGAGAGAGTGGAGAAGATTCTTATAAATTGAGGATGTTGTCACTGTAAGCCTTTTGGATGATATAGTGTAATACAGTAGCAAACTAATAGAAGGTGGAACGAATGGCGGATAGGGGAAGGAAAGAGAAAGATTTGATAAGGAGAAAAGACAGCTTGTTTTAACAACTTAAATATTGTTACACAGGATGTTACGTTAGTCATTTTGTTGCTTTATTGAAATATAGTCTTAACAAAACTTTAGGATGTGGATAAATCAGGGGGAAGGACAAGAGGAAAGGAAGAAGTTGGCCAAAGTGAAGAGAAACTTGGGTGGATTAACTTCAATGCATTATCCATTACCAATCACAGTCCTCAATTCTTTACCAATAGCGCATCTACTCTTAATCTGAACGATGGGTAATATCTTAGAAAATGGACCGCGGAGAGTAGCTGGGAGGGGGTGCGCCACTTTTAGCTTATATTTTCTAAGAAATATCGAGAGAGTTTTCGTCTGTGTGGCCTTACTTGGACATCATTAAAATGAACTTTGCTCTTTCGTGTATTACTGCAGAAGAAGTTAATTTAAAAGTACCCATACGCTGTGAAACGAACGCAAAGTAGCACTATTGGCATGACAGCCAGATGTTTATACCCCGTTCTAATCTTTTTAACTGGGTTTTGGTATTAGGAATATCAAACCGGCTTTCCTGTTTGCAATTTGTATAAAAACACAAGTTGCTACGTTTCTACATAATTTGAAGACGCATTTCTAGCGATTTCAAATACAGAAGTCTTGAAAATTGCCTCGAAGGAGTATGCCTCCCTTACTCCCAGAAGGCTGAGTTTTCTTTGCTCACTCAGTCCCCTCAAAGCTGCTCCGTGGCCCCTGTAGAGCAACTAACAATTGAAATGTATTTAAACGTCCAGTTCAGCTAAATAGAAATTATTATTGCTTTTCTTTAGAACGGTTGCACGTGACCTCATCCTTGGCAAGCGAATAGAAGCTGAGAAATTTGAGTCTGTTTCGATATTCTTCAGTGATATTGTTGGGTTCACAGCATTATCGTCAGAAAGCACTCCCTTTCAGGTATACCTGTTAGTTGTATTATTACAAGAATGAGTTAAACACTGGCGATTCACTGTCATCTTCGAATGTGTAACCTTACAAACAGCGTCAGTTGGCTTTACATTTTATAGGGCGAAAATAAATCAGATATAACACGTTTATTTCCAGTAATCTATTATTATCTATTTACGTCACTGAGTGAACACTTAATACAAATATTAAATGTCTGACAGACATTTTTCTTCACTAAGGTTGTGGATTTACTAAACGACTTGTATACTCTCTTCGATGGCATCATAAACAATTATGACGTATATAAGGTATGACGGTATGTGCTCAGGTTAATGATGTGCTATTTGCCTTTTTACCCAAATTAGATAACCGGGGCATAGTTTAGAGCATTATAACAGCAACAATCGAGAGAGAGAGGCCAGGACCATGTGAAGTTGATATCAAAAATTGACATAAATCGGTACTGCTAAAACTGCAAAGTAGTGTTTAAGAGTTTGAAAACTCGGTTAAAGTTGGAAGCCTGGATATTTAAGTGAGGCAACGGAGAACTCTCAAAGGCGTGTGTGCCCATGTCTAATTTAATATTTTAAAGGAGATTTTTGTCATATGTGTGGAAAACTGCGTAAGGATCTGTTACGTTTATCCATGAGCCCCAGAGTTCAACATTACTTATTGTTTGCATAATCCAGACACGACTAGTTCACATTCTCTCTTAAGCTTTTATCTTTTAATTCTTTTTATTTAAGGGCGATTTTTAGCTACATCAGATTCTGTTGTGTTGTCCCTTGCAGTGATATTTAAAATTCATATTAATGTTTTCGCTTATCAAGGTAAAAGCTAGTAAATAAATAACCCAAAACTTAAAAATAAACCTGGCCTTGAATTTCGAAATAGTTGACTCTGTCATTTATGACTGATGTCTGCCTTTGCATATGGAGAAAGCTAGGGTATATAACCACAGGCCCAATTTCCTTTTCCCCTGGCTAAAAGTATCGTATGATTGGTTTTATATAGTTGCAATTGTGTTCCAATGCAGGTCGAAACAATTGGAGATGCCTACATGGTAGTGTCGGGTCTTCCAATACGAAATGGCCTTCGACATGCGGGAGAGATTGCTAGTATGTCACTGCACATGCGTAGAGAAATTTACAACTTTACAATTCGTCACAAACCGGGACAACAGCTGAAGCTCCGGATAGGCATTCACAGCGGTAAGAAAAACTGTTGGTTTAAAAAAAAACCTCGACATGCAAAACGTGATGACTGTACAAAAAAAAGGATGCGATAACTGGTTGGATTGGTTCTTATTACTCCAGTATACTTTCTATAAACATTTGTAGGATAAAAAAGTACCAGGAACCTGGAGATGATACGCGCTGAACTAATCGTTCATCGGAGGGATAAGAAACTACATAAATATTATCTTTAACATTTATATTGTAAATTTTCCATGTGATATGGATAATAATTGCAATAAGCAGGTTAAGGGTGAAATTATAATATTTTGGCTTCCCGTACCTAAATTTAAATAACATTTTAAATTTAGAAACTGACACAACTATTCACTAGCAGAATGCTTTTTTAAATAAGTATATTCAAAGTCTTTTAATACTGACTAGAAACATTCTCAGCCTGGCGTATTTCCACAAGCAGCTCACTCAAGTCAGGGTAAGAAAGCGGGCTTATAGAAAGGTGTTCGTGCTAACTACAGAGGAGTCTTTACGGAGGGACCTCCAATTGAAGAGAAGACTGAATAGTGTAATGAAAAGGCGTCCTTGTAACAGACGAATCACTATAACGTTACAGAATGGTTATTGTTTTGTGGAGAATAATGCACGGGGTTGAAGAAGGTATCTCTGTTAAGAGGGATCACTGTGGTGTTACGAAAGATTATAGTTTTTACTTTTGTTGGGGAGTCTGCACAGTGTTATGGAAATGTGTCCGTGTTATTTTAAGTTATCAGATTATTTTGACTGCATTGGTCATAAAAATGTTAATTGATTTACATGATCCTGTGATAGAGCAAGTGATTAATACAATCGTTTGTTTAGGTCCCGTGGTGTCTGGAGTTGTTGGTCTAAAGATGCCTCGTTATTGTTTGTTTGGCGACACTGTCAACACAGCTTCTCGAATGGAATCAAATGGAGAAGGTGAGATCTGAACTAATTCAGTCAAGATATCTGGGTTTCTTAAACCTAAATGATCAAAAAGAACATAAAGGTTTTTAGATAATAAATCTCTCCAGGAGTTTGAGAAAAATCTGTAATGCAAACTTTCTGGTATTGGGTCGAAAGAGTAACAGCTAAAGCCGATCATGAAAATTATTCGGCTATTTCCATTTCGTAAACAGGGTCGATGTTCTTTGTAAGAGTAAATGTCATTTGTAACATATAAACAGTAAAAATTGACGAATTCGAATGGCAGCAGTTGAATAGTTGGTGTGGTGGTAGTGCATAAGCCTAGATTGCTAGTGGTCCTAAGGTCAATACTTGTTAAATACTTTTATCTTCGTCCTACGTAGCCTCTTTTGTCGTTTTTGGTTTTGGAGGGCTGAGTGGAAGGCAACACGATGACGATGTAATGACTCATGTTTGTATTATTCATTACACAAGTGTTTGGCAAGTTCATTAGTCATTGGTCATGATCAAAACGTTGACTTTTCCATGCAACAACGATGTACGTTCAACACTCAAGTTGACAAGTTACTGCTTATTTCACTTTTTGAAGTATAAAAACTAAATACCTTATTACATATAAGTTAATTATTTTACTTAGCAGAGAATGTAATAAAAATGCAATTGGTTTATTTTTGGTCCCCTTTACAACCTTTCTTAAACTATACGAGTGCTGAGGGTGCACAAGAAATTTAAAGGATGGCTGTTCTCCTTCAAAAAATTAAGAAATTTGCTACACAGTAATCTCTCTTATGTTTAAGAGTAGCAATAGTAGCTTTCAAAAGAGCCACGCTGTAATTGTCCCAGGGATAGATAATCTAGAGAGCATTCTTCTGAATGTTTTCTAATCTATGTGATAAGTATTCTGGTATGTTTTACCATGCTTGGACTGCGTATTCCAATATTGATCTACTGGTCGACTTACATTGTACCATAAGATTTGGCCAGTTGCATTCAACTGGATATTTTTTAACACAAAGTTGAGAAATGTTGTTTATAAATACAGGCTCTACAGTGTTCTTCGTATAAACTACTGCTCAAATGTCAAGTGATTTAATTTTTGTCTGTTATTGTAACTGTTTCAGCCCTCCGAATCCACATTAGTCCTGCTACTAAGGGGATCCTGGAGCAGCTTGGGGGTTACAATGTGGTTGAGAGAGGAGAAGTCTTTCTAAAGGTATACATCAGCACGATTCAGCAGTGTAGGATTACTTAACGCGATAATGTCAAAATCCTATCGGTGTTATGCCGGAGGGAGAGGAGAAACGGGGCAGATGTGTGGCATTTAAATATTCTTTGCAGTATTTTCTTCCAAAATCATTACCCTAGTCTTGTAAATTTAAATAACTTTGGGCTGACAGGAGAAAGCAAATATTTCACATCTACCCCGCCTCGCTTCCCATCCTTCGGCTTAGCATTGTATAGATGCATCGTATGGTCACCTGACCATCGACACCTTACCGTCGAAATAACTGGCTTTGTATAACTTAAAATGCTAGTTTAACAGAATATCCATTAGATAGATATCCAAGAGGATAGATATAGACGTAGATATTCCCCTACTGCTCCTGAAGAAGACCGATATGGTCGAAATGTTAAGTGAATAAGCCAGAAAAGTTGCCGTTGGAGTTGGAGTTGGACTCTTGACCCTCACAGTTAAGCCTTTTAGAAACAAATAAAGATAGACAGACAAGCCGACGGACAGACAGACAAACAAACAGACACATACATACATACTTACACAGATACATATAGATACATAGGATGGATGTAATATATATATATATATACATTGCTAGAAAAAGACCTGATGGAAAGGAGACAGATAGACATCGACAACGACACCGTTCTACTTGTCTTGCTTTAATTTGTGAGTGTTAAGTCAATAACCTTACAAGCCTAGCTATGCTGGAGATCTATATACGTTTATTAACTATAAAAAAAAAAAAGAATTATTTGTAATTTTAAATAAGCTTTCACTTTTCTGCTCTTTGTCGTTCTTTAAATGCAGGGCAAAGGCACATGGATTACGTTCTGGCTAGAAGGAACAGTGAACGAACTTAGAACGAAAGCATTTGAAAGAACTGTTGAAAAAAGTCCACAAGTGACCAACAAACACAAGGAAAATGGCTGGAAAATTGTTAAACGACTGTTGCACAAAATTCCGCAGCTGCAGGAAGCTGGGGTGAAAAAAAATGGCTCTCTACCACCACTTAAGACTTCGCAAGCAAACTGTAAACAGACTCCGCCTTCACATTTACCCCCAATCGCTAGCTAGGTGCGTATGCAGTGCAGTAACAAGTACCAAGGGGATAAAACACTGCTTACTGTCAACGTCTCCGAGTAACTTGAATACAATGAAATATCCTCACAAGGTAGAAAACACATCTCAAGCCGTTTGCCACTGAGATTTTGACCAGCAATTAAGTGCCAGAGTTGTGAGTAGCATGCACGGCTGAACGTCATAATTGGTTAACGAGGAAGTTCAAGAATTATTCCAGTCAAAGGCTGATTGACACAATGAAATAAAGGCACTGTTCATACACGTTTCAGCGCCGAGATGATAGAAAAAGTGCAGAGATATCGATGGTTTTTAAATTATCTTAACCTAGCCACTGAAAACAGTCCATTAAAAACAACAGTGGATTCATCAGTAAATGTTTTATCCTTAGATCTGGATACTGTGAGTAGCTTACGTGCTAGAACGAGGAACATGGCAGATTCTCACAGTTACTATATTTATCTTGAAGGGTGATGCAGTGCTAATGATATAGCTTCTAGATCGACAAATGAGCTAAGAGTTTCAATTTGTTGAGAAAAGAGGAGTACATAAGAGTGTTTCGGAAATTAGCTGTTTTAGTTTTCCTTTGAAGGACGAAAATTGTTCTTCAGTCTGCGTTTTTGCAGTCAGGCTTTTAGGTTTTCATGGTAATTATTTATTAAGATCTTACAAGTTAGTAACAGTCATCCCAAAATGCTTCCACGGTTGTTTGTGTATATATTGTTTTGCCTTGTGTTAGGGTGAAATATATTTTTGTATTAGCCAGAATAAAGCCTATATCTATTTAGTAAACTAAGGATGTACAGATACATATATAAACATATTTATACTCGTTAGCTTCGTGTGGAAGTAGCCAAGTTCAGTTGTTGTCAAAATAAAATATATAAATTAGAAGCGCAATCATTATTCATTGATGCAGGGGAACATTATTTGCTTTTGTTACGACTTGTCTGTGTAACTCAGACATGTCTAAACCAGTGGCTACACACTTCAATCTCCCAGCCCACTCTCATGAACACATGATAGTTTGCGGAATCAACTTACACATAGGATGTAAGAAAAGAAAAAAAGAAAAGAAAGAACAAAGACTCATTTTCAAACTTGGAACCGTAGCTCCCAATGGAAATAATGAACATGGTTTCAAACATTTTTTAAACCAACTACATGTAGATGTTCCAAATTTCAACATATGGCGTACAAGTCGACTTTTTTTTCAATCCGTTTAAATTAATGCCCTACTTTTTCAACAATTATCCCTCAGTCTACTCTAACGAAGGGAAAACGCTCAAAACTCACAGTCTTATGGCCAACCTTGCGGCGAAAGACACTGATACCGTTTCAACCCTCGTTTAGCAAAACACGTATTCAGCTTACTCGCCCACAAACGAGGGTTTTCTTTTCAAAACTAGATCTTACTTATTTAGCCTCGCTTTCAGAGGAAGCGGGGACCAGGGAACCCCGAGATTATGTTTTAAATACTGCAAGACTTTTGTACTTTGTAAAACTCCAGTTATACTTGACAATAAAATGCAACAGAACGTCTTCATGTCATAATGTTAAATAGCTGCGGCTTCTTGTATTTTTTAATTTACCCGTCAAACTAAACTCTTCACACGACAAGCTGACTCTTTATTGATATCTATTTTCTTTCTATTTACAATTGTGTTGGGATTCAGCATATAATCTTATTACAATATAATGCTTTTTTATTTACAATCATGTATCCTCTCCTGTACTTTATACTCAACTTTAACAGTTGCATTATGGATAAGTTATCTGTTTTGTTAAGAAATTTACGTTAGGATTAAAAAAAGATTTTATAAGCTTTTGTCGTTAATATTTTAGACAATCCTGAAAATCTTTTTATTTGCGATAGGAATTGAACAAGAGTAGTAAACTTGAAACACAAGTTCAATGTTAATACTAAGTTTGCGATGTCAAAAAGACTCTGTTTGATTCCATGATATGTACTTACCAGGAATGTACGTGTTAAGTCAAATATATGACCATAAAAAAAATTAAGAACTGCAAATCAACAAAAGGCATTGTTGAAATCACAAACCATCAAAGAAATTGTATAGGTTTCTTGTCTTACTGATTGTACACTGAACTATGTTTGTTAATTAAAACATTTTTTGGTTACGGAAAACACGAAAGCTGCAATTATGAATTTACAGCTGCTTATTGAAACTGTATTTGTCCATTCGCTGATGGTGTTTAGGTGTTGATTTCTTACGGCAACAGAGACGTGGACATATCCCGAACGTTTCAGACATGTAAGCAAGAAATGCATATGCACTCCGTTAGAACTGATTATTTTAACCTTTCATAACTGATGCTTTGTTTACGTTTTTTTCTTAAATATTACAGTTAACGGATGAAAAGTCAGTACGCAGTCAGTGAATGAGCTAACATGCAAGTCTTTTGACTGTTCCTATAGAAAACAAGTTGAACAACTTCGATCTCGAAAGAGTTGGAAGGAAGCATTTCACTGGACAATTCTTTGTCGCCGTGGGTCACTGACACACAACTTGAAACGTCACGCTTGCAATTTTTAAAATTGTAGCAGCAAAACCTCAAGTGAAGAAGTTTTAAAGCAAAAAAAAAGGCGTTTATCGCATTGTATGTATATTAACAAAATACATCGTTAGACGTTCGGAAACGCATGTGTTTTGTAAAGACGGGTTCACTGCTATTTGTATATAAAACTTTTGTTTATTCGGTTTTATGCTCAACACTTATCAAGAACAAGAACCGAACGTTACTTAAACATTCTGGGATATTTTCACATTTTGAAACAAGAAAAGAGCAAGAGAATTTTACAACCAAACGATGCCCAAGAGCAACCTGCAAGTGGAACAGTCTTTATTTGACCATAAAAGATTCTTGCTCAAGCCATCGAACATACAATGCGACTACGAATTAAACCATGAGTATATTTTAGAAAAATATATTGTTCAACAGTAAATAGGACAAACGGACTCGCATGCAACTGGCTCAAATCGCAGTCGTGTCAATGATTTGCGGTTAGAGCTTTGTCGAGAGAGCTTTGTCTTCGACAAAGAAAGATATTACACAATAAATGTTATGTCCTTCAGTAGACACACATTCCATCATCATTTTAATGTGCTCACGGCTTTTTTGGAGTTGCACTATCATATTCATGAAAATTTTGAATTTATGAGTCCGCGATCAAAAGAACAACTTGACAAAACTAGAATTAAAGTGATTAGGAACTTCGCTTCCTGCGCTGAGTAGTTTAAACTCGGTTTAAGCGAACTGGGACTTGATGGCTGTCAAAAACATCACTTCGTCCCAACGCAAACGGAGTGCTTGCAAGGAAAGTTCATTATGTTCTCCATAGATTTAAAATAAACATTTATAATAAATATCCATCGCGTTGCGTCACGTATGATCGGATAGTCTTCAACTAGACACGCGCATGTGTAGTAGAATTCCACGAATCGTCTTCAATCCTCTGCCATCGTTTTAGCACTGGCGAACCAGTAGAAGGTGCAGTTTTGAAATTGCGTCGTAAGCCGCTCGGCGAGAGTCTATGAAGTGAGGTATTAGACCCAAAGGAGAATCCAGGGAGATTAAGGAGAGGAGAACCCGAGTTCGGGCGGCCACTGGCCTGGTTTGGCGAGCGGGGTGATCTGTGACGATGGGAAGGTACTTCCCCTTGGCAGTTTTTCAACCAGTAAGTATTAACGTTCCCCTTTCCCTGTAAGCAAAAATGAAGCACAATAAGAAAGTAGGTCTCCAATAAGGGCGTAGCTTGGGTAGGCTTCCTGGGTTCCCATAACTTACCCTTTTGAAGCGCAAAAGAAAAAGCCTTAACCTGAGTATTCGAACTTCCCCCTTTTGTTCTTCATCCTCCTTCTCTCCCTCC
>JANRMR010186828.1:0-20360 GCA_025434825.1 Bergia sp. 'catenularis'
TGTGTATGGTTTTGTGTGTGTATGGTTTTGTGTGTGTATGGTTTGTGTGTGCAAGGTTTGTGTGTGTATGGTTTGTGTGTGTATGGTTTGTTTGTGCACGGTTTGTGTGTGTATGGTTTGTGTGTGTATGGCTTGTATGTGTATGGTTTGTGTGTATGGTTTGTGTGTTTATATTTGTGTGCGTATGGTTTGTGTGTATGGTTTGTGTGGGTATGGTTTATGTGGGTATGATTTGTGCGTGCGCCATCGTTGCAACAACTACTACCTCAAACGAAATTTTCTTGATAAAAATGTATTACACCAAAGTTAATTAACCCACTTTGCAGACCTTGAAATATGACACAAGGTTTCCTACTCCAACTTTATAATGCACATTTAATAAATAATTTATTATCTAATCTGTAATTCAACTTGTTTAATAGAAAAAAATGCGTCTGACAAACTATTGCCATTACTTGAGTAGCTTTTCCTCAAGCTTCATCCCGGAAAACATGAATTAAGCTTTTCCGTAGTGCATCATTAGTCCTCCACTCCCCATCTGGTCGTCTCCTACTGGTTGGCTGCTGTTGGAGGCTGTTGCATAAATACTACAAAACTAACCTTTAACCTCTGCATGAACACAACGGATTAGGTGCTTTTAACATGTACAAAAGTAACTCTTGGCAATTTAAAATGAGTTTCCAGCTCTAAGTATTTCTGGGTGAGCATGCTTTTGATAATAGCTTTCCCTTGGTATAAAACCAATGCGACTAGCTTCGCGTAAACCACCAAAAGAGGGGATCTTTTATTCAAGCGATACATCTGCTCAAAACGTCCACACTAACAATAACGATAAAGAAATTAGGAGGGTTCGTGCTACATGAACATGAGTAGATTTACCTATTTTAAGCAGAGGCCCAAAATACTGCTTAGTGATCTGCTGACAGTAACGAGAGGGACAACTGAACTACCTGTTTAATTCAAAGCGTGATGTTGTATACATATACATGTTTTTATCAACCTGGTTAAGTCCATTCATAGGCCGCCGTATTTAAAAGACGTTTCTTCTTAATGCAGTCTTCTAACCATGCCGGCGACACCAACACTCCACTCTCGGAAATGTCTGCTTCGGCGAGCGGCTGCAACAGAAAATATATTTGGGGATTAACGTTCATCTTCCTCGAGTAAAGCTCAAAGGGAAGTCTAGCATTCTAGATGGAAACAAATTATTTGCTTTCAAGGTTATATATAATTTCTGTGATTCTTGATATAAAATTCGTTATTTATGAAATTTATGAAGCTCATGAAAATGATATGCTAGCGAATCATTTTATTTTAAATGAGAAACACTGCCCGCATTATTGCAAAATTAGAAAAAAGGCGTTATCGCAGAATATATTTTAAAAGCATTAAAACGATATAGAACACAGAACAGTATACTTCAAAAGAAAGAAACAGATTTGATTTACACTAGAGTTTAAAGTAGCCTCTTTCCCTTTGTTTACTGGTTGTGTTTAGTTTCCATCCGAAAAATGGACACCACTATTTTGGGAAATGGTAAAATTATACGTTTAACATGTCTCATTATAGATGACATGTGTCACACTGAAGGTACTCACCAGGGAGGTCTCATTACAGACGACATGTGTCACCTTAAGGGTACTCACCAGGGATGTCTCAATACAGACGATATGCGTCACACGGAAGATACTCACCAGAAAGGTCTCATTTGATTACACACGACACGTGTGACACTGAAAGTACTCACCAGGGAGGTCTCACTACAGACGATATGCGTGACACTGAAGGTACTCACCAGGGAAGTCTCATTACAGACGACATGTGTGACAATGAAGGTACTCACCTGGAAGGTCTCATTACAGACATGTGTGACACTGAAAGTACTCACCAGGGAGGTCTCATTACAGACGACATGTGTCATCTTAAGGGTACTCACCAGGGAGGTCTCATTAAACACAGACGAAATGTGTACTCACCAGGGAAGTCTCATTACAGACATGTGTGACACTGAAAGTACTCACCGGGGAGGTCTCATTACAGACGATATGCGTGACACTGAAAGTACTCACCAGCGAGGTCTCATTACAGACGACATGTGTGACACTGAAGGTACTCACCAGGGAAGTCTCATTACAGACGACATGTGTGACACTGATGGTACTCACCAGGGAGGTCTCATTACAGACGACATGTGTCATCTTAAGGGTACTCACCAGGGATGTCTCATTACAGGCGACATGTGTCATCTTAAGGGTACTCACCAGGAATGTCTCATTACAGACAATATGTGTCACACGGAAGATACTCACCAGAGGTCTCATTTGATTACAGACGACATGCGTGACACTGAAAGTACTCACCAGGGAGGTCTCATTACAGACGACATGTGTGACACTGAAAGTACTCACAAGGAAGGTCTCATAACTGAGACCTTGGGTGACATTGAAGGTATTCACCAGAGAGGTCTCATTACAGACGTGCGTGACACTGAAGGTACTCACCAGGGAGGTCTCATTACAGACGACGTGTGTGACACTGAAGGTACTCACCAGGGAGGTCTCATTACAGACGACATGTGTCACACTACTACAGCAGCTGGATTCAACATCTCCATTGTAAGTACAAAGTATTAAGGATAAACATTAATGCGTCTCAGAAGATTTTAACAACAATAATAATAATAATAACTGCGTTAACCTGGGAAACCAGCAGTTAAGTGTGACCAGCACTTCAACTGCGGCTCTGACAACATCAAATTCAGCTTTACCATAGATCCGACAAAAACAGATTCGATTTATTGTAATGTTTTAAGTTTGTTTTAACAGTTTTCTTATTTGTCGATAGATCAACGAAAACTACTAGAAAGATCTTAGAAGATATCCCGTTTAACTCCTCCTGGTGTAACTAAGGATATTGGCAGCATCCGTTTCTCGGGCATGCGTACCGCTAGCCACTACTATGGCTAACTGCTGATCGCCAAACTGTGCAGTAATCCCCTTAAGGATTTATCGCCGAATACGAATTTGGTTAAAAAGAACATTTGCCCCTTTCTAGATGAAACCTTGAAAAGGATATGCAATGACGTATCTTCTAAGTTTCTTTTGAGATTCTTCTGAGATTCCGGCGAAGTAAACAGTTACGCCAGTAAGAAAATCAGGAAGAACTTTGGGTTTTTGTCGAGACTCCTGATGAGGTTTTGTCGATTTATCCTTCCTTGACTGGGTCTCGTTTGTGTCTTTTGAGTTGGACTTGTTGCTTGATCCCGCATGGGTTCTTGGGTAATAGTATCTACATATAGAGGATTAAGGTGGGTAAAAAGCACAATTATAGTGATGTGACAGTGATGACCGTACGATAGGGCCGTGACAGTGGATGGATGAGTTACCATGTTGTGACAGCGATGACCTTGTGACAAGGCCGTGACAGTGGATGAATGAGTTACCGTGTTGTGTCAGCGATGACCTTGTGACAAGGCCGTGACAGTGGATGGATGAGTTACCGTGATGTGACAGTGATGACCGTATGACAGGGCCGTGACAGTGGATGAATGAGTTACCGTGTTGTGACTGCGATGACCTTGTGACAAGGCCGTGACAGTGGATGAATGAGTTACCGTGTTGTGTCAGCGATGACCTTGTGACATGGCCGTGACAGTGGATTAATGAGTTACCATGTTGTGACAGCGATGACCTTATGACATGGCCGTGACAGTGGATGGATGAGTTACCGTGTTGTGACTGCGATGACCTTGTGACAAGGCCGTGAGAGTGGATGGATGAGTTACCGTGTTGTGTCAGCGATGACCTTGTGACATGGCCGTGACAGTGGATGAATGAGTTACCGTGTTGTGTTAGCGATGACCTTGTGACATGGCCATGACAGTGGATGAACGAGTTACCGTGTTGTGTCAGCGATGACCTTGTGACATGGCCATGACAGTGGATGAACGAGTTACCCTGTTGTGTCAGCGATGACCTTGTGACATGGTCATGACAGTGGATGAACGAGTTACCGTGTTGTGTCAGCGATGACTTTGACAAGGCCGTGAGAGTGGATGAATGAGTTACCGTGTTGTGACAGCGATGACCTTGTGACCTGGCCGTGACAGTGGATGAATGAGTTACCATGTTGTGACAGCGATAACCTTGTGACATGGCCGTGACAGTGGATGAAAAAGTTACCATGTTGTGACAGCGATGACCTTGTGACATGGCCGTGACAGTGGATGAACGAGTTACCGTGTTGTGACAGCGATGACCTTGTGACATGGCCGTGACAGTGGATGAAAAAGTTACCATGTTGTGACACGATGACCTTGTGACATGGCCGTGACAGTGGATGAACGAGTTACCGTGTTGTGACTGCGATGACCTTGTGACATGGCCGTGACAGTGGATGAATGAGTTACCATGTTGCCATCTAGAAAATAATGAAGACACCAAAATTGTACACAGCAACCTGGAGTACCCCTTACAAGTTGGAGAGTTTTAATAAAACTCCTTTAATTTCTGTTTTACGTTATCTTATCTTAATATTTACAAGCTTGATGAATCACTAGCAGCATTGGTAGCTAGAATCCTAATAAGCCTCAATTTTCGAGTATAAGAAACTACGGGCGTTTTTGGAGGTTTCAAAGTCGACTATTCCTTTTATATAGCCACTTGTTTTAACTTTTCAGTACAACAGGATACATTGTAGTAGTGACTCCCTTGGCCGCCAAGTGTTTCCGAATTAGCCTCTCAGTGCCGTACCAGTTGAAGTTTGGAGTTGAGTGGCCGATTCTTGGGAGATGAACAGTGGCTATATAAAACAAAATATGGATAAAGATGAGGTTAAATTTCATCACCGTGGCTAATCATGATACTGGGACCGTGAAACACCTTTCAAATCCGAGGGGCTGAGCGGTTTCAGAAGGTGCGAGAGTTCTGGGGCCCTGGGAAAGTTTTGAGATTTTTGTTGCTACAGTTGCTGAAAATGCGTCCAAATGTAACAGTATGTGTGTTCAGAATAAAGTGCACTATTCATTTATTTTATTTATAAAGTGTCAGTTTTGCAGTTTTAGAGTTTGAAAACTATCACTATATTTCTTGAAAAATATGATCAAAAATGAGAGAGGGGGGAGGGGGTGGGATCTGAATACTTGACCAACGAGAGGGCTTTCAAATGTGTCGAATTAGTTGTTTTGCACAGTGGTATTGAATATTTCCGTGGTTTGAATGAATATATCTGTACATCTGGAAGTGTATGCGATATAGAAAGATCTTTGCTTCCTAAGTTCTTCTTTGGAATTGAAATTTCGCACTCGGATAAGCGAATGGCAACTATGACAACCACATGTGGTGCACCTCAGATAACCACCACTTTTTAAAAGGCATGTCGGTGTTAAAGCAACAGATCCAATTGAGAAAAAATAAATTCTGTAGAAATGGTCATAGAGTGGAGAGAACAACTAAAATTTGTGTTTAAAGTGAAAGAAATTGGATATAGGTAAATCGATAGTTCAAAAGTGTACATGTAAATATTTCATTTCTCAATTCAGTTTGTTTTTCTGATACCGTTCATGTCCTTTGCAGCGCGCGCAACTCGCTGGAGTCCCTGGCCAAGAGCTGGTAACTTGATACCCGACAGTCTTTGGTGACGATCACGAGTCTGTGCTACTATCAGGGCGACCTGCAGGGAAACAGAGAAACTATTTAGATCTTAGCTCTTCTGACTTCTCTCAGCTTGGAAATAACCTCCCCCCCTCCCCCTCCTAGATGAAACACCACCGTGAAACACCAGGCACTAAATTTGTTGGAAACATACACAAGTATGAGGCCTTGCGTGTCTGGTGGCGCGAAATGGACAGATGATAATGACAGATGTATAGTTACAACTGACTGGGAAAACGCCGACATCTCATAGGGTATTACCAAGCACGAAAGAAATTATGGGAGCCCTGTTAATTGTGCTGGGTATCGCTACTGACCTGTACACGAAAAAAATAAAAGCAGCAAAACCAAAGCTAAGTAATTCTGATAATTTAGAATAAGACAAGCTTAGCAGCTTGCGAAATTAAAGTTCCCAGGGGCGTAGCTAAACTTCGCGATAGCGGCTGAGTTGAAGGGTCAAGAATAGGCTTATGAATAATAAAGGCATTTCTTTCATACTCTATTGCAACTCATATAAATCATGAGAAAACTAAATGTATGGTAAAAAATGTTCGGATAATAGATATGTCACCCATAGTTTGTAAGCCCGGGCTTACTGGCTTAAAGTGAGCTACGCGCCTGGTTCCCATCATGCATTGCGATCTTTGTATTGCGCTTTTCACAGGTCAACTTTTTTTGAATATGTGTACACATATCTTTCATTATATCATCCATTGACCAGCAGAGGAAGCAAACGAAAACCTACGAAACTAAGTCATTTTGATAACTGATCGATATTTGAGTTCCTGTCATGCTTTGCGATATGGCTGTTGCGGTTTTCACGCATCAGCCTCATATTGAAATAGCTGTTTTCAACAAATCTTTACAATAAGTTTTTACAACGGATCCAAGAATAAGATAAGAATAGTAACAGACGAAACTAAACTAATACCAAAAACAATAAATAAGTAAATAAATAAATAAATGAATGAACGAGCGAACGAACGAACGAATAATAGAATGAATAAACGAGCGAACGAATGAATGATTGATTGAATGAATGAATGAATGATTGAATGAATGAATGAATGAATGAATGAATGATTGAATGAATGAATGATTGAATGAATGAATGAATGAATGAATGATTGAATGAATGAATGATTGAATGAATGAATGAATGAATGAATGAATGAATGAATGAATGAAAGAACGAATGAATAGATTACGTTTGTATCACGGAGTAACTAGAAAACAGTATCTTTATTATTGTAAGAAAACTATTCTACAAAACTCCTTTCTCCTTTCGGTCGTCAGAGTTAAGGACCCACGGACTCACTACGCCGGACATTGCAGGTTGTGAAAAACTTCTTCATATTAAAAATAAAAACACTTTTCAGCGTTGTTAAGATCGTCCCTCATATTTCTGACTGGTGCAATTTATACTTTCACATATATTGTTCAAAGTAACACCACTAAGGCCTGTTTCAAACGTCGTGCTAGAGTCGAATCTAATTCAGTCGAACTTAATTGAAGCTGTTAAACTTGGCTGCTAAATCCACGTTCAAAACCATAAAAGTCTGAAGAGTTTATTTCGTACAATTGTTAAATCATTTCCGATGATTTATAAGTTCATTTGACTTTTGAAATTTGTTTTAGACGAACATATGCTGCAAAGTTTAACGGATTCAATTAACTTCGACTGAATTAAATTTGATTGTAGGACGGCGTCTGAATAAGGCCGTAATAAAAAGGCCTGTTTCAAACGTCTCTCTGCAGTCAAATTTAATTGAAGCCGTTAAACTTTGCTGCAAATACACGTTCAAAACAAAATATGTAAGTCTGAAGAGTTTATTTCGTACAATTGTTAAATCACTTCCGATAAATTAAGTTCATCAGGCTTTTACAGTTTGTTTTAGACGAACATTTGCTACAAAGTTTAACGTCTTCAATTAAGTTCGACTGAATTAAATTCGCCTGTAGCACGACGTTTGAAACAGGTCTTAGATACATTTTGTTGCAGGTACAACTTACGTAATCTCGACCGTCTTCTCTGCGACTCACATCGTCGACAGGAAGTAAATGGGCGTCCCCAAGCGACAGATCTAAATGAGTGAATGCAGATTCTGTAGACATGGCCACAGATCTAAAGCGGGGAGAATAACTTTTGGTTGTGTCGATTAAAGTATAACGCACTGGACAACAAGTAAATTGGTACGAATTGGCGATCTTAGAAAACACTGTTGGTACTTCTCATCGTCTCTCTCCTCCCGATGTAATATTGACCAAAGCTGTTAAACACCCTAGTTACCAAGATTGTATCGGGGAAGGGATGGGAGGAAGATCAATAATTATCGTTGAGCAAAATGACAATTTCCGGCTTCATGCTTTTTGCCAAACATGGAAATACAGTACTCGAAGATATCGCTACTAGTTTTGACACAGTTAGAGAACCAATGTTGCGATGTTTCCAAAATTTTATCCCCTACTGGAAAACGTAAGGTCCTGAGAGATGCCGTGGTTTCCGAAGAAACTGTTTGAGATAAAATTCAGAATCAAGTAGCAACATACACGTCCAAAATTGTTATCTAAAATTGAACAAGAAAGTTACTTTCTTCGTCCGCCATTTTGACAACTAACTGGCCAAGTTAGATAAGAGAACTGGGGGGGGGGAGGGGGGCGGCGGAATAAAAAAACTAGACCCAATCCCCCAACAAATGACAAACGTTTGGTCATAACGTGATCCATTGGAACACGGCACTGTGGCCTGCATGTTAATCAGTATTGTTGGCCTGCATGCTAATCACATCCAGTATTGTAGGCCTGCGTTTTAGTTATTCTGTTGATTTAGGACATTACAGAAACATCTTCGATTTGAAAACTGTTTCCAGCAGTTTCTTTTCTCGAAAAATTTCAGTTGATTTACAAAGTTAAAAAATCCTAGCCAAGAAAACATACATTGTTATACAAAAAAAAACTTTACTTTTCTTTCTAATTTCACTTTGTCCCGTTTTTCTGACAATTGTTAGCATACCTTTCATTTTACCGGCCAGCTCGTAGTTCACCTCCGGTTTGGGGGAGCGTCTTGTGAGAGCGGAGAAGAGACCTCCTTGGCCCCAGCTCCCAGAATCATCTGAAAACAGAAATCGATTTAGTGGACTAAATTCACCAACAAAAAATATACCATGCAAACTTATATTCGGAGAGTAATTTGGTATTCAAAATTGGTTGAGCTTATGATGGGACGGAGTTTTCCGTCTCGAAATCCTCAACTTTAAAATAACAGTAGAAACCGTTAAAGTGTTAAATGGTCATTCTAAGGCTGCGTTCACACTTGGTGCCGGAGCACTAGTGCCTGGGCACCGGCACAAAATGGTGTTGTGTTCAGACACTGGGTACCCGAGATGTAGATATCACTTCAGTGCCTGAGTACAAGGTCTAGAGCTTGTACTCGGGCACGGGCAACCTGCCCGAATTCTGGCGTGGGTACTTGAAAAAAAGGTGTGTTCACATTAGTGCCTATCAAGAATAGTACTCGGGCACCGTGCTCGGGCACCAACGCAGCCTAATTGTTTTCAAAGCCTTTGAAATACTGGCAATAACCTTGTAAACCATATTTATACAAAGAAACAGCTGCAAAGTTAAGTTGGTTTACGTCCGAATACACGTCCATGGGCTTAAATAGCCCTTTTTACGGTTCCTGAAAAGTAACCAAGCCTTTGTCTGCCATCGAGGTGAAGGTTGACTTGGCATTAATACAAACCCTCCGTGCCTTTGACACATACAAATCAGTGATATTATTATGCTAACCAGTTTCACATCTCTAACCATGTAAGGTCAACGTTCGCCTCGGAGCCAAACAAAGGCTTGGTTACGTTTCAGGAACCGTGAAAAGGGCTATTAGTGGGAGGGGAGTTATAATCAGAAGGAGTTTTGCAATTCAGATTTTGTGGGCTTATATTCGATGAGACTTGCAAACAGGGAGGGGGGAGGGCTTATATTCGGACGTTTACAGTATTCTTTCTCTACTATGAACTTTCCTACACAATGTAAATAAATGCTTGACGATTATTTCATTTCGATTAGAACTTTTATCACTATTAAACATTTCCTCTCTTTTCTTGGATACTTTACGTACCAACACAATGCACAATGATTGCGTGACGATTGTCTGTGTCTTGAGGTTTTGTCACATCGCCCCGGACGTATTTAATGTCACGTCGGCGATTAGCGGTCTCGTCAGAAAATATTTCTTCTTCTTCCTCCGAGCTTTCGCCTTCTGATTCATCTTCTTTTAAAGATATATTCAGAGAATTGTAACTGTTTTCTTTCCACAATTTTTCCCTGTTAAAAATATAAAATAAAATCAAGTTTTAGAGGCGTTACGTACGGCCATCAAACTAACGCTAGTTCCTAGTTCTCTTTGACTAAATACCTGACTAATTAAAAGACTTTATCACGCATCCCTTAGCAATAAACCACGTTTCAGGTCAGCGGCTTGCGTGCTAGGAACGCCTGACTGAATTTATCAACTTTTTTAATATCGAACTCGGAAGGATTGACGGGCCGAAGGCTCCGAGTGAGTCGTCGAGTCATCCTCCCCTCATTACGCCTCCATCCTTCACTTCATTAATTATACATTAACCCTCATTAACCATCATTCACCATATCCGTATCAACAGAGCTGCCTGCGGAGGAGGCTACCAGAAAACAAGCGTGCATTGGAAGTACATTGAAAACTTGTCATGTTTGAACGCATTTATCAGATTTAATGGAAGGTGGGATCACATGCAACTCCACACGTCTTGTCTTTTTCGTTTTCGATCATAAGATTGTTTTGTTTAAACTGCGTTGAACTTTGCTCGTGTATGAACAGACGAGGGAAATAAAATCGATAACTATTGGTTGTCGATTATAAAAAGCAAGTAAAAAGTAAAGATAACAATTACTGGTCAATACAGCTTGAATTTTCACACACGGGAGATCAAAGAAATAATTAATGACAACTAACATTATAACTAACCTAACTACGCACGTCAGTTTCGTTCCCAAGCCGTCGCAAATTAGCTTGGTTGTCGATGGCTACAGGATCTCACAGATAAGAAAAAAGGAATCCAAAGACAAATGATTTAGTTATCGACAGATTTCATCAAGGAAAGATAAACTTTCGATATCCAATGTAGTTATGTTCACGTTGCTTTGTAAATGATGTGAGAAGGAAGAATGTTGTGATCCATGTGTTTCAAAATAGATGATATCTTAAGGGTCGAATTTCCCGCCAGTGTAGTTGTTCGATTTCTTTACAAAGCTCCTGCTTCCAAATTCTTAGCTTCGACAGAAAGGTACACGGAATCCAACTTTATATTCGCACATCAAACCAAACTTGTCTGTTCTGTATTTTATTTAATGGGATTCGCAATTCACCATACCAAAAAAGATGGCGCCACGCAATGCATTGTCTTAAAAGAGACAAAATATGCAAAGAATGCCGTAAACAAACATGGCGGCTGGTCATGGTCCACCGCGACATTCGGAAAAGAATATAACCTCCGTGACCTGTGCTTCTAGCTTTTGTGGCAGCAGTAGGCAACACAACACTTTTAGTTAGACATTTTTTGCCTACTACTGCAAATCTGTTTCAAAGGCAGCCATGTTTGTTTACATTCTTTGCATATTTTGTCCCTTTTACCACGGCGCCATCTTTTTTGATATGGCGAATTTGTTCAAACACACAACAACGCTCGTAACGCCTTCTGGGTTTGTGCTTTTGAGCAGACAAGACAGTACGTGCTGATGGCTAGCTTCCAGCATGTGGATAACTAGTGTCGGCTTCCTGGTTGTAGAACAAAGCTTATAAAGATCTAAAGATTACTTTCACTCTAAAACCTTTTCCAACTGATTATAATTAAAACTGAATAGTCAAAACGACCGTTTCTTTTCCCTTTCCAGAGGAAAAAGGAAAAAAAATGTTAGGATGACCACCATAACGTATATTTTAGATTTACAAACTTACAGTTTTTTTCTTCTTTCTCTTGCTTTTCTCAGTTCCTCCTCTTCCTTCATCTTTACTCTCTTAGCCAAAGTTTCTTGCCTCTAAAAACCACGTTCAAGGCAATGGGATAAAAAACTTCACTACAAAAACTTTAAATAGATGTTCTGCAATCACGCGTTGAAGATATAAAGAATAAAGACAACAAACTTTGGATATAAGATTTCTTGTAATTATGCAGATGATTGACTGGGTGATTCATTATTAAAAGGGGTTTGGTGGAAGTGAAATCGATTAATGTTTTATTTATCTACTTGCAGGAATAAAAAAAGAAACAATTTTCGCCTCAGGATATGATTTTATATAGCGATGAAATACCTTTATCCTTCTCTGTTCAATCTCCTCTGACGTCATAACTCGTCGCTTTCTGGTTGGTAAATCTGTTAAACTAGCTACTGATATCTGTGGACGACAAGTTTAACGTTTGAAAGAATTTACAGCTCATTGATACATGTATTCTATTATTCAGTTGTCTGATTTAATTTA
Source organism: Bergia sp. 'catenularis' (assembly GCA_025434825.1). Classification (NCBI taxonomy): domain Eukaryota; kingdom Metazoa; phylum Cnidaria; class Anthozoa; order Zoantharia; family Parazoanthidae; genus Bergia; species Bergia sp. 'catenularis'. The sequence continues at coordinate 12,166 of JANRMR010186828.1, forward strand.
TAGTAAACGGCATATATACGCTAATCTTATAAAAACAACTTTGAAAAAGCAGTGACAATCAAGCAGTACAAGATCAAGAATCATTTTGTTCTAAAACACAAAGTCAAGTTTTGCTGGTTGTGTATCACAAAGCCAAGAAAAATCATAATGAAACCTATAACAAACATAAGTTTTATACACTACTACTACGCCAACAACTCAAGTAGCTACGTATACCGTTCATGTCTTTTTACTGCAAATATATTACAAATGGCATTGAATCTTGTTTTAAATGGGAAGACTGTTACAAATGGCATCCCCCGTTTACGAAAGGGAAATTAGCCCCGCCTGCAGCGAACAAAGAACGAATCTGAAACTTAGATTAGTCCATAGCCATCTTCGGAGACCCAGGGAAGGGGGAGGGAAGTTCTTTCAGGGTAAACGAAAACCAGGTGTCACTCTTCACAAGACTCTTAGCCTCATTTTGACTGGTGTACGAGACTGATTGTCCTTGGGTCTTTGAAGATGGTCCATGGGAGGAAAGAGTTGTAAAAACGTAATATTCAAAACTAAGTACAGCCGAGGTTTCTTTGGTTATAAAACACACGCTTCTTGATTTACTTACTTTCCTTTCACTCCTTAGAGCTCTCTCTGCTGAAGTAACGCTCTCGATCACATCTGATAAAAAGTATCGGAACATTAGAGTACCATCAATCTAATTATACAGTTCAACTGAACACGGATAAGAACCAAAATGTGTTATAGTTAGCTCCCATGGGCCTGTTCCCAGTTTTCTATACCACTGACCTTCATGAAAGGCGCACTTATAGTGTGTTGCGGTGGCAGATTGCTACCAGTAGTTGGTAGCTGGTGTAACAACACCTCTACATACTCCGACCGCATTTTGGTTTCCATGACAACTAAATAGGGCCTCAAACTCGTTCTGAGTTATATACAAAAATCAGTTCGATGACCGCCCATTTCTTGATGTTTTGTTATCACTAATATAACATTACGAAACAATTTTGGGATTTTATTATACCACAAATCGGATTTTTCACCACTTTTAACATTCAGTGCTAAAAGATATTGCAGTTTAATAGTTCCAATTGTATAACTATTTTAAAAATGCAAGGCAGCGGCCTGTTAACAATGTATTTCAGTGGTCGTTTGTTTGAAAACGGAAATTGGTAACAAATTCTTTATTTAAAGCTTCGCTTGAGAGTCTGTTCCAGTTTCGGATAAATCTCATGAACAAGTACGCACTTACGTGTCGCAAGATAAATAGGTGATGAGCATGGATGCTCAGATCTGTAATGCATTGTTATTTCTTCAGAAAAAAAAAATAATACTAAGGATGCCTTCTTAAATAAGAAGATCAAGTCATTCACTCCATCTTTGAGATTCTAGGGATTACCAACACGCAGAATTTCTTTAAAATTTCATCAAAGGTTCTCCAAGTTACGCCAGCAATTTTAATAAAATACAAATTTGATTCACTTCACCCATTCTTGAAAAAATTGCAAGTGATTGCTTAAAAAGACTGCTTTAGACGTGTTGTAAGGTAACTTTGGAAACATATTTTCAGTTGAATGTAACGGTTGATAATTGAAAGAAATGTTGTAAGGCCAGCTAACATATTATATAATGGAATATTTCGTCATGGTATAAGAGGGCATTTCTCAAGTCCATTGGCACGGAGAAGAGGGATACGGGTGGGAACTATCTTAAATAAATGATAGGAAAAAATTTAAAATAGAAAAAACGGAAACCAAACCTGAAGCGAGTTTGTCAAATGCTGACCAGTCAGCGTCCTGCTGCTCCTTGGAGTAGTCCCTCCCCTCGTACACGTACATATTGCTGGCTGGAAAGCAAGACGCCCTTCAAAGTTTTAGGAGGACATTGCAACCACAAAACAAATTCATCATCACCGGTCACCACCATCGTCGTCACCGTCATTGTCATCGTTACCATTACCATTACCTTTATCATTATCATCATCATTATCACTATCATTATCACTATCACTATCACTATTACTATCATTATCATTACTTTTATCATTATCATTTATTATAAGTTATTCATGAAGTGCATTGCAAAAGTGTGTGTTTAGTTTTCTTGCAACAACGCGCTTGATTGTAATCAGTGAATGCTTTTAGTCATTTATATAACAATCGATTGATCGATTCTCAGTTTCATATCTGTCATTATCAAATTTCCTTTGGCAAATCTTGACTATTGTTTCCAATAAGCATTGAACTTGACGATTAGATTCTCAAGACAAAGATTTCTCTGTTTGGGTCCTCAAAGGTGTTTGGAAATGAAAAATTTTGTTGATAGACATTTCTTCAGCAAAGATTTGCCTATACAACAAACCTTCATTCATTTCGTCCGTTTCCATAGCAACGTCGTTGGTGTCGTCTGTTTCTTCCTCCAGAGACCACTCGCCATCGCAGCTGGCGCCAAGAATTCTGAAAGAAAAGTTTGCAACATGTTAAAATAACTGGAATTGAGGAAAAACGGAATTTTGTGCTTAGAATTATTTACGTGTTGAGAAATTCGATAGGCAAACAGAAAGAATTTCAAAGTGGCGGTTCACCAAAAGGAAAATAACTTCACTAATTTCAGTTTTAGACGTTACAAACGAAGGCAAACCTACTGAAGCAAAAACGAATTTGGTGTTCGCTGTGAATATTTATTAGCTCACAGTGTTAAGAATAGGGATTGTAGATACGGTACCTTTGAAAACCTTCTTCTGTTATGGTACTGAAAAAATAGAGGAACGGAAACCATTGGCATAAGTAGCATTTATTTACATAATATTGTATGAATGTTAGATACGCCTCTTTCGTACCTACAACCTTTAGACAGTATACAGCTATTTCAAAATAGATTGAACTGTAAAAACCACATTACTGAAGTTGAAAAACACAACGGGAGCTCTAATTTCAGAAGTTGCTGAGCTGGTCTTGACCTAGTTTATCAAAATGACTTGGTTTCCTGCTTTGATCCACTTTAGGTCAGTGGATGGTGCACCACGTAAAATATTGGGCTCCCATAATTCCTTTCACTCGTGGTGTTGTCCTCTGCAGATATTGTTCTATAATTTCCAAATGTGTTGACCAGTGAAAAGCGCAATATCCAGATCTCAAAGCATGATGGGAGCTTTAACTTCGCTTATTGAAGGGATGGTCTTGACCTAATTTATCAAAATTATTTAATTTCGTGCTTTCCTGTTTTCTTTAATTCATGTACAAGTCGATGGATTGTACGAAGTGTAAAAGAGAGGAACCCCGTAGTTTCTTCTGTGCTTGGTATTGGTCTTTGCAGATATCAACATTTTTGAAACAGCTGTAAATCTGATACAAGTATAAAATTATCATAATCTATTGCAACTATCAATTTCAAACCCATAAATCTGATTCATTTTCTCATCCGGTTTTATATTCTCTGGGGATTGCTTATATATTAAGTATTATTAGTAGTATCATCACCGTCTTTATCATCATCATCACATCATTATTTATATTAATTTTTTTATTAATAATAATAACAATATAGATAATAAAAATTACAATACGGAATATTAATTATTATGAATAATTGCAAAACCCGGCTCACATTTTCAGGCAAGTGGGAAGGAATAAGTCGCAACTGCAGCTGTTGTTCTACTCTTTACCTTTCCTCCGATTCAAACAATTTATCCAGGCCGAACTTTAAGATATCTGCAATCTGAATAAGAAAAGGAAATATGCAATTGATAAACAAAATCTGCATGCCAAGAAAGAGAACTAACGTTTCATCATTTCCAAACTCTCATTCGTACAACCTTTAACCCTTTCATTCCCAAAAGTGCCAAATGATGAACTGCTCAAACGTCAATTGTCTCCCTATAACTCCTAGAAAAAAAATGGAAAGAATTATTTCATATCACCTTAAAGAGTTTGGAGTGGATAAACATTTCCAATAACGTACAACCTTGTCTCCCTATAATTCCTAGAAATCGATTGAAATAATTCTTTCATACCATCTTAAAGAGTTTGGAGTGGATAAACATTTCCAATAACGTACAATCTTTAATCCTTTCATTCTCAAAAGTGCCAAATGATGAACTACTCAAACGTTAATTGTCTCCCTACAATTCTTAGAAAAAAAATTGAAAGAATTCTTTCATACCATCTCAAAGAGTTTGGAGTGGATAAACATTTTCAATAACGTACAATCTTTAACCTTTTCATTCCAAAACGTGCCAAATGATGAACTACTCAAACGTCAATTGTCTCCCTACAATTCCAAGAAATAAGTTGAAAGAATTCTTTCATACCATCTTAAAGAGTTTGGAGTGGATAAACATTTCCAATATTCTTTTTAAAAACAGGCTTGAAATGTCAGCTACACTTTATAGGAACATCCAAGAAACCTCCAAAAGGAAAATTAAAGTTCAACTTTTAGTTAAAAAGGATTATAGGGTTTTCATTTAGCCTCATCTTCACTGTCATTTTCATTCTCAACGACGTTGCGGTCAACACCGTTATCATAGGCCTCAGTGCCTTTATTACTCCTTCATTACTAACATAGTTTTTGCTTACCTGACTTTTCGTTTCTGCCATTTGATTCATACTTGACACCGCGCCAGAGAACTGTTAAGATTATTAGATTAATGCATCATACACAACTTCTTAATTAACTAAGTGGAATCACAAGATCTCCTCGCAAGTTATTAGTATCGTTTGAAACGAGAAAATGATTTCTCTTATGGTGATGATACTATTAACTCTGCTTCGCTTAAAAACAAACTCGAAACTTATTTCTACAATAGATATTGAATGATTATGTATCTGAACACAAACCTTTGTAAACTAGAGACGAAGCCTGAACTAGCATAAGCCTAACGGTTCCACTTTAAGCTTCCTCGTCACCATATAATCTGAAAGCAACTCTGTTATTTTATTCCCTACAATTTTTGGGCAGGCTTTTTTTTAACTTCGGATGATTTCCGAGATACTTATGTTTTCGTATTAATTATTAACGATGAGTGTCTTGTGTCAAATTTGGAAAAATCCGAGTATTAAGCAGAGTTTACAAATCGTATTTCTAATACGTGGTGTAACAGTTCAAGATGTGGCAATTAATGGTGGCTAATATAATGTTCCTCAATATATATGCTTCTCTATATCCAAGATAATCTTGAAAATGAGCCTTTCCATAACAGCCTGGTTCGGATACGAGGCAAACTAGATTCTTATATATTGTGTGAATAAAATTAAAATTTTGATCATAGGTTCTTATATAATTTTGGCGATTCTTACATGGAGATGTTTACTGCATTTAGCGTGTGAAAGAGCTCGGACACCTCATCCATACCTGACCTCCCTCAATAACCGTATTGGTTAACTTTAGTTTGTCGTCAGCTCGTTTCAGAACGATTTCTTCCACAGTGCTACGTCCAACCAAACGAATCACCTTCACTGGCCTGTTGGGGGTAGCCAGTAAAATATTTTCATTTGCGCACATTCATTTTCATTTTTGTCCATTCAAATGTACATAAAAAAATATTCCAAAGGAGTCGCTTTCAAATGCTCAGCTGTGGTCTATCTTCAAAACAAATTGACATCAACCGCCTTAATCAGCAAGTACATCTAAAACGCTACTCAAGATTTGCTCTGCTTTACCTCCTCATTTCCCTTTTCCTTTTGAAGTATCTGTGTATAGGTCAAGAGACCGGGTGGGGTTACAACAAGTTGTTTTCTTAACTTTGTTTTAGAGGAATGACTATGAACATGTTATATAACCTTGTTTGGCCAATACGATGAGCTCTAGCGGCGGCCTGTAGATCATTCTGTGGGTTAAAGTCACTGTCCACAAATATCACCGTGTCTGCAGACATCAAATTAAGACCTTGCCCACCTGCAGAATATACATCAGATTGATATTCATTCATGGGTTCATTCATCTTTATTTATGCATTCGTGCATTCGTGCATTCATTCTTTCATTCATTCATTCGTGTGTTCCTTCTTTCATTTATTCATTTATCCATTTCTTCACTATTTATTCTTTCATTTCTTCATTACCCAAATACTTTATTTCTTACATTCTTCCATATTCTCATTATTTCTGTCTTTCATTCATTTGTTCATTCCTTCGTACTTTTATTACTTAATCACTGCGCTCCGCTGCTCACATGAATCCCACACAAATTTAGTCCTACATCAAATCACGGAACATTACCTGCTCTCGTACTTAGAAGGAAGATGAAAGTGTCTTCCGTTTCGTTGAAGTTCTGAATTGCCAGGAACCTTTCCTCCCCTCTAACAGAGCCGTCCAATCGCTCGTACGCGTAGCCTGGGAAGAAAAAAACAGCGAGCCTCTCTTACTTTGGGTGTAACTTATATCGGGTGAGTGAGCAGCTTGTAAGATGCAACATCGGGGGAAGAGGGGGAGGGGGCATTCGGCAAGGACTGTTTCACGGTACCCGGGGTGCCAGAGGTACGGTTCGCTGTGAGATCTAGTAATACAAGAGGGAAAAAGCTCTCTCTCTCTCCTTCGACCGACGTCCATGATTTGAATCACGTAGTTGCCTCTGATTCCAGGGTAGTTTCACTGCTGAATCATTAGCATTCTTTCGACTGTTAAGGTTCTCACCGCCAAATTGCATCAAGTTTCGAGAAAGTTTAAACATAGCATTTTTTCTCGCACTCAAATTCACTTAAACTGCAGGTGGTTTACATGTGCATGCAATTCTAAGTTGCAAAGCAAGGGCGAGAAAAATTGCGATGGAAATCGCGACAAAAATTGCATCAAAAGTTACTAGTGTAAACTGGCCTTTATGTTATTTATCCACGAAATTTTAAAATAAATCATCTTAATCCACCAAAAGATCTTTGATCAACCACTTCTGCCGAAGTTCGACGCAATTTAAATCAATTAATTATTCGGTGTTTCGGCCGGGAATATAATTCCAGTTGATGCATTACAGGACAAAAAATAACCCGATCATCCAACTTATTCTCTACCTAAAACCGACCATCCGTACCATCTGCTAGCTGAGAAACACAGATTTGTATCTGATTCAATGTTAAGTGGCTGTTTATAGATATTTTAGCTTCTAACTTAGTCTCCTTGTCCAAAACTTTTGAACATGCACAAAATCGTGAAAGAGCCCTTTGGAAAAATGCTCACTGTCGTACACAATTCTAAAAATGCTCAATATCTGTGACTGAAGGAGTCCAGTTCTTTACAAGTAGCTACTGCCAAGGCGTTTTCCAAAAAGCATGGACAGGATCAAATTGTCTTAAATGGTTTTTAAACCAAAATTTTTTCCCTTCAAAGCAAGTCAATGAGGCTGTGAGTAGAGGTAGCTCGCTCGACGAAATAAAGGGTGACTTTTTGACAAGACAAGGTTAGGATTAGAGCAATTAAATTTATTACTCAAACTATATCAAACTCCAGTTAAAGTGGCATCTCGAGTTCTCTATATTTGCTGCAATTTAATAACTGAATAGACGGATTTCTGCTGAAGCAATGTTTATGAACAAACCTTTAACACCTTTAAGACTTTATATGAAGAAACGTTTCTCCATACAAACAAATTTCTAATGTCATTGTTAACATTTTGAATCATACAGCTTAAATTCAACTTTAAAGCTTCAAACAAAACCCATAATTCGATACGGCATGGCATGCAGAATAATGTCCAAGAAATGAGTGTTTCTATGACTCAAGGCAATTTTCGTTTTTGCATATAGTTTTTGTAATTTTCGACGTTTAAGGACACGTTTAATACTCTGAAAGTATTTAACATATCACACTAAAATCTTTGGTGAATACTAACTGTACTATGTTTTTTTTCAACTTATCAATACTGTTTGAACCTGAAACAATGACGTCATACTGAAACTGGGCTATTTAAACCCTTGTAATTTTAAACTGTGACGTCATCTGTGCTTTTCCTTTCGGGAAAGAATTTTAAAATCAATCTCTCATGCCTAACGATTTATACAAAGCAAGATAAACAGATTATTTCCTTGGCTTTTTAAGAGCAATATCTTACTTTAATTAGAAGTTTACAAAACTCGTTGATTGGTTACCTCTGTACCCTTGATAGTCTTGAATAATGTCAAACATCCTGGTCATTTTCCTATTTTTATTTAGAAGTCTGCAAAACTCGTTCATCGTTTACCTGTGTGTCCCAGATAGTCTTGAATGATGTCA
>JANRMR010186829.1:0-11068 GCA_025434825.1 Bergia sp. 'catenularis'
TTCAGTAAATGGACCCCCAACTTCAGCAAGAGGGGGTCCACTGGACCCCCTCTTTTCAATTTCTAGATTTATCACTGCACCGTCAACCTTTTTAGAAACACATGTAATTACGACCTAGACACCCCCACATAAATCAGTTGTGCGAACTGGGAACGTATCAATTCTTGTATCTGAAGTTCAGCATAATCAGTCTTATCACCAGTTTCTAAGATGTCTCACCATGTTATTCCACAGTGCTACGGCAGCAGCTGCATGTCCTTTGCTCGAGAAGTGAAAGCAATCTTGGCCAAACACATCTCGGACAATGTCTCCGTTCTGAGAGCAGAAACCAAGACACACGTTATAAATAATGTCACGAGGGAAACTACATGTTATCCCTCTGTGATTGCAATTCACTCATTCAACTCTACGTTCAATAACCTCGTCCTACAGTGGTAACCACAGCCAGCTCACTTCAGTCAGTTTTGAATGTTGTCAGAGATTGGTTGAGTTTAGCGAGTTGCAATGAGTTGCCGATTAAATATATATAACAATGAAAGAAGAAGCAAATGTCACAGGATTTCCATCTTATTTCCCTCATCTGGTACCTAGTACCCTCCATCCTTCGTATGCTACCAACAAGTTATTTTAAACATAAACTTACAAGCAAGCACTTTCTTTAAAGAAAGCCCATTGTCTGTCTGTCTGTCTGTCTGTCTGTCTCTGTCTGTCCGTCTGTCTCTCTCTCTCTTTGTCTCTCTCTCTCCCTAAAACACATTGAGAATTTTTCTACCTCTGATTTGGGAGGTGACTGCATAAATGGCTGGACAGCGACAGTGAAGTCTTGTCTCGTGTCATACAGTCCACTGTTGACCAGCTCCTTCAGTAATCTCTGAAGATGCAAAAATAAAAATAAATGAAATGCTGAAATCAACCTTTTGAACCCCTTTCTTAACCTTGGTACGCAGCCGCTATATTCTGGGATGAGAATGTACATGTGTGTTTTCCCAGAGGAATACAGGCTTATCTCAGAGCAACAGCTGGACACCAAGCCTTCCCCTTTCCCTTTTCATAGGCTAGAAATGGCTTAGAATTGTCTTCTACTGTCGGGTACACGAAAAAGAATCAAAACATAAAGCTGAAATCAGACTGTTTGCATTTTAAACATGGTTGTGAGAAATATCACCAATATCAAATGAAAAGGGCCAACTGTATTTACCGTGTATTCCTTTGCAGTGTCCGCAATGTCTTTTCTTGTCACCTCACTGCTAAGAACACATCCACATGCATTCCTGCATCAACAGTCAAAATAAAAAAAACAGTGACTTATCAGCTGGTCATACAATACCAGAAAAATTGATTCTAGATAGTTTTGTATAAATGTACACACATACACACACACGGCCTACATACCTGTGTAATGCTAACCAGATCCACTTGCAAAAGATTCTCTATAAACAACCGTAATGTACACACATACACACACATGGCCTACATACCTGTGTAATGCTAACCAGATCCACTTGCAAAAGATTCTCTATAAACAACCATAATGTACACACACATGGCCTACATACCTGGTAATGCTAACCAGATTCACTTGCAAAAGATTCTCTATTCATAAACAACCGTAATGTACACACACATGGCCTACATACCTGGTAATGCTAACCAGATTCACTTGCAAAAGATTCTCTATAAGCAACGTTACCGTAATGTAATGTACGATTTTAAGAGTTTGTTTATTTGGCCAGTTTTTATCCGGAGAACTATTCTCGTTCTGGAATACTGGAGCAAAATTTTCGTATTCATGCCCTGGTGGACGAATAATCTAAATGTTTGCTGTTATTGTGCCAACTGGATGAACAATTTGAACATGCAATATTTTCTTTGAAGAAACCCGAAGTTGAATTACAAATTCTTAAAATTCTGGAGGCTGAACAAAGCAAACCCACATGTTTGATTTACATATTCAAAGTGCTCTATTCGTCAAAATGGTTTGCAAGATGCACAAGTAACAGACAAACTCAACAACCTGGATACACTGATATCCCAGATGCCATAACTCCTTTAATCACGGGGAATTTCTACCCAAAGAAATTAAATTTACCTGCACATTTCATGTTTAGGACTTGAAGGTGATTCATTTTATTTCAGCTAGCTGAATTCATATACAACTCTTGGAGAAGCATCAAGGACTTCTATCTGTTTGTTTGTAGCATAAACTGCTCTATTTCTGAACAGGTACAGAAGGCAAAAAGTTTTCCCATATGTAATATATGTATTTTTTGTGCTGCTTTCTTTCCTCTTTCCTTTTATCTCTGGTGTATTTCTGGCTTTTCTTTGATCTTACATTCAGAGCGAAGGTTTTGACCTTGTTTGAATGATCTTGTTGAGGTCTCATACTGCAAGTTTTAACCATCCCACAACACATAAAGCATTAGCATTAGACACAGGTTTATCTGTACACCCCAAATACTTCCAGTGTCATATTTCGTGATAATAGGAACACTGTTTACAACTGTCAGACCAGTCATTATTTATGGCTCAAAATAGGGGCTGAAGAGAAATCATTTTCCCATTAAAAAATCTTTGCCCTAACCTGATTTTAAGGAAACCCACCTACATGACATTGTAAAACTGGCTAAAACTCTTTGCTATCCAATCAATTTCTCCTCAAACCCAACCCCAGCCATAAATGACTGGTCACTACATATATCTTGGCTTGTTGTGACCTACCACCCCTCCAGATTGCATGCCTGATTGCCCATGATATTGTAAAGCTTTGATACATCCATTGGAAGCACAAGGTTTATAAACATCTTGGGAACCTGTAATGAGAAATACACAACAAAAAAGTTGACCACTCTATACCATATACATGTACACTGAAACCACCTCCCATTCTGACTTGTAACTCCTCTCACAATAAAATTAATTTCAACCAATAATTTTGGTACTACCTCTTTGTGAAGATAACCAAGAGTTCGCATCACATATTTGATAAAATATCTTGGACTAAACTGCACCTGCAAATTAATGAAAAGGTTTTTAGTAGACAATTTCTTACAAAAAGACTAAAACGGCCAGTCAAGGAATTTCATTGATTACTGTATGTAGTACTAATTCAGTATGTGATACCATACAATCACAATTAAAACAAACTCTACCTTGTCTTCACAAATTTTGCATAAGTCAGCAGTACCAATCCAAATGGTCAGCAGTTTCCACTCTTCCTTATACTTGATGGACTGGTCAAAGTCAAACGAAAGTATAAATTTTGAGATTATTTCAAAATTTTCCTTGTTGCTAGAACTATAAACAAGGAGAATCCAAAACTTCAATAAAAAGAGGGTGCACAATGTTCATTTTTGAGTAACAAGAGAACAAGTTATGGTAATTAAAGTAATATTTCACAAATTAACTACAAAGGGTAACTGGAACCTTAACAGATTTGTTAGTATCTCAAAATTTGGCTTTTTAAAAGTTTAACCAAACGAAATCATTATGTCATACTCGAAACAAAATACAGTCTTTTTTTAGACTGACAAATGGGTGAATATTCATTGTGCTTTAACTTACCAGTGTGAGCAATAAAATCTGTAGAATTGCATAATATTTATATAGAATTTTTTTTACTTCCAAAACTAACAAATAAAAAATATTTTTTAATTTCCCAATCAAGTTGACTGGCATTGCCTATATAAGAAACATCATAAGTTCTAGAGATTTTGTACAAAACATCAATTGAAAATACTGAAGAAGGGCCTGGCGCAAGTTTTATAAGGAAAGACCAAAAGACATGCATGCCAATACACTGGGAGCCAAACTCTTTTGGGGCTACTTTTTCAGCAATTTTCAGCAATTTTTCTAGAATAGGGCTCCCTATGGCAAGCAATCATATTTCCTGCTTCAAAGCTTTGCTCATTGTTAGAAATGAATACATGACTGTGCAGAAAAACATGACGCCAATTATGTCACAGAATATTTTAATGTAACTTGCAAAGCCAAGAAATTAATCCAAAGTACATGTAAGGGAAAATAACAGATGTGAGTGTAAAAATACATATTTTCCACGTCTTGATATTGACAATTCACACTGAAAGGTAGTTAATGTAACCTTCAAAAATATATTAAGCTCTTACCTGATTTTCTTTCATTCTTCTTATTAGTTCTTTTGCCTGAGTCATCAAATCTCTGAAACAAGGCAATAACTGTTTCACAATTATCTTGTCATAGCCAGAGGTCAGGTGATATTATGGTATACGTACTAAGTGTTAGTAATTTTAATGTATTGACTTGAGGTGATATACATGTGGTAATGTAGAAATGAAGAGCTGTAGATGATAACATTTGTTAAATAGTTCTGATTGACTCAGACTCATAGTCATAAACCTGAATTTATAGCTGTAGACTAATCGCAGTACTGTTGGATAACATTTAAGTTTTTATTATCAGAAATACGTACAATGTACATCATCTGCAGTAATTGTACTGTCACAACTAATATGTGTTATGCTGCCAAATTAAAGACTGTACATTATTTTGTAAAACTTGTGGTAATGAACAGACTTACTGAGTTTTTGAACTTGTTGCTGCAATATTGAGATCAGAGGTTTTACTTGATTCCATACCAGTCTTCACTGAAAATCCTTTAAGAGCTGGATTAAATATCTTCAGAATATCTAGAAAAAATAAAACAATGAACTTAGTTATCAATTGTCAGACTGATATTTGTATAAATATTTTAACATTCCAAAATGCATACACCGTAATCTATATTTATCTAGTTTATATTATTAATACATGTATGTAAAGCATGCCACTACATGTAGGTACCTGGAACATCTAATTTTTAGACAATTAAATTATGGCACAAACAGTACATTAATTTTATATTAAATTTTTAGTGAATTTTATTATCCTATAAGAATTAATCAAATTCATGATTACAAATATTTTTTTCGACAAATAATTCTATAATTTTTATAAATTATTGAATTAATTACAGTAAACTGTTTAATATTTTTTCTAGGAAATAGATATAGATTTTAGACTCTTTTACAACATATATTATCATATCATATATCATGTAGACAAGATTTAAGAACAGAATATGAACATCAACAGGATATGTAATTAATTATTAAATTAATAATAAATTAAAAAGTCAATTTATTTCCATGAGATTAACACAAATCATGTTAGACCTAAAAACATCTTAAATGTCTGCCAGAATCCAGACTGGGGTCAAAAAATATAGCAACTGAAAATTTTCAAGGTGAAGAATTAGGGTATGTCAGATGATTAGTCATATTTTGTCTGGTTGATCAGTTTTAAATTAATAAAAGTAATTTTAAAACTTACCTGAAATCAGATGTTTGATTGATCAGTTAACATTTAATTGATTAGAAGTGCATTAATGTGTGACGCACTTTACACTTTACAAAAATCTTCAAATTAGAAACTACAAGAGACTTACTTGGTAAAGTTGTTGTTTTGTTGAGGTTCTCATCTCCGCCAATACTGTTGGATTAAGAAAATAAATAAATGATTTTATAATGTATTACACGTAGTTCAGTTTTTAACCAATTACTTCAACTACAAAAATTTATTATATGTTTGATTAACCCTCTCAGCCCCAAACACGACATTTGATGTATTGTTAAATTCTCCTAAACTGTGTCCATATGTTCCTTTTAAACAGTTTAGGAGAATTTCACTTTTCATACTAGATAGCTTACTGTGTGTGATCAACTCCTTTATTCTCACCACCAAACAAATTGTTTTGTATTGATATTGTAAGGAGAAAATAGATGTTGATAAACTGGCTGGGGCTGAAAGGGTTAATTAATGAAATAGGTTACTAGACCTTATAAAAAATCTGTTTAATAAAAGTAAACAGTGAATAATGGTGTATAGACTGTTATCATTATAAACGAATAGAATCCCATATTTCTGAATTTCTAATTACTACTTAATATATAAGACATGTATTTCTACAAAAGACAAACACTAAGTATGACATTAAAATTAATACCAGTTCTTTAAATTAACCATTAAATAAATGAATTTTTTTGTTTATACACATGGAGATAAAAACTGATTTTAACTTGTCAGGGTTGACCTAACCCTAACCCTAACCCTAACCCTAACCCTTGCTTGAATTGTCTTCTTGGCTCTGCAATAAAGATTTTGTCCCTCAAGCAGAGGTACAGGTAAAGGTAAAGGCAGCCCTTATTTAACGTCGGTAATTCTGTCAGCTCCTAGGGCTAGTATCAATGGAAGCCGACGGTGCGCACTTTACCCCCCTCCCTCTGTCAGTGCTCCATTTTACGGGTATTTAAAGCTAAAGCTACACGGATCAGAGGAAAGTCGAAGCAGACGTTGGAGTCACCGGAGAATCAAACTGGGAACCTCCAGCTCCGAAGGCTGTGCACTAACCAACCGAGCTACACCTCCTCCTCAAGTTTTAAGAGCCTTTAAGTTTTAGAAGTTCAGTTCAAAGTTGCATTTAGTCAAAAACAAGTTACAATCTGGTGACCATGCATACCTCCAAGACATCCCCCTGAACTGTGTGAAGTAGCCATTGAGGGAGGTTGCCCTGGCTCCAAGTCCTGTCTGTTAATTAGCAAGAAACTCAAACATTTAATCAAACAACTTAATGTCTGTTGAATACAAATTAACACATTCAACACATGGAATTCCATGTGAAAACAAACTGCAACTCAACCTTTAGTAGAGAGTGCTGCCTTGGCTAAAGAACACATGACCCTGTTTATGACAGATGTTGAGTATTTCCCTTGCCCTGTTTAGCTTGATTAGCTTAAGTTTGCTATTTCTGATTGGCTGGCACCCATCCCTTAGAATAATGCCAGCAACATGATGTTGATGTATTAATTATTAATTAAATAAATATTTTTTTGTTCTGTATTTCAAAGTCACTGAGAGATTTGCAATAACAGCTTGTTGTGTTCTGCATGGAGCTTAGATACAAGAAAACATTTGTTGCTGATTGCAAAATGCTTCCATGCAAAGAGTAAGAAACTGCATGGTCATTAGTTAGCAGTGTTGGGCGTGGGGGAGCTTTATGTCTAATTATTGTAACTGAACAACATTTTTAAAACTGCTACTAAATATTTAATATTAAATGTATTTACTGGTATTTACTATTAACATATTTCAATAAGTTTGACTTACTATGAGAGAATCTCCAATGGCTGCTACAACACTTATATCAGTTGGACGTAACTGGTGAACTTGAGGTAAAAACATAAATATATCGTCCAAAATTAATATGAATGTGGACAAATCACTTTCTTGTTACCAGACTTCAGCAAAGTGTTTATGGAGAAATATATCAATTAAATAGCTGATATGAAATAATCTCAATCATTCTGTGATCTTCTTAATATTAAGAATAAACATCAATTTGTCATATTTTACAAAATTTTTATCAACCATTCTGCCAGTAATAAACACTGGTCATCTACAATGAAGAACTATCACTGTCATAATACTAGGCAGTTTTGATCAGTAAATAATCATAATAACAAATTAAAATAATTCAGTTACTTGGTGGGTACATTGTAAATCATTTAATGATCAAATACATGACCCTGTGCACATTTACTGAGTAATTCTCACTATAATTATAAATTGTATCTGAAAACCAACACAGACTTAGTATTGAAAATGAATTTTAGCCAATAAAAAGTGCCTAAGTCAATGATAATAATTATAACAGAATGATATTACCCATTATGCCAGAGAAGGGGGGGGGGTGCTTATTATAAGGGATTTTAGAGGGAAAATTCTGATCATTAAATTGGTGGCATGCCTTAAATGTAGTATTTTTTCAGGGGGGTAAATACATGATTGCACTTTGTATTTTGGGTAAACTGGTGACAGGAGCAAGTTAGTGGAAAGACAATCTGGTACATATTATATACATTAATAATTACATGTATATATTTAATTACATAAAATGACCAATATGAAAGAAAAACTGTTTTAGAAATATTTTATTTTAAAAGGTGCTTCTAGGATCATGAATTAACTATACAAATATAGTGCTCAAGATTGAAACTGTCTGAGGTGATCCATGTACATTGCCATCAGTCGAACTTGAGACCAATAAGAATTATAATAATTTACTATTAATTTACGTATTAATTACCTGATTTTGGTTTCTCTTTAGACTCCACAAGTGGGCAATGGAACTGATCTGCGACACCAACAGTCTGAAAACAAAATTGATGTTCATTACTTAATCCGTCACTCAAGTAGACAGGAAAACAAGACTCACATAAACTATAAACAACACTGACTGTTAATTATAAGTTGCAAGCATGAGATGGAAACTGAATATCAAATTTTGCACAGCAAATGAAATGTACCAGACCTTAGAACTTGACCTTCACTAAGTCTTGAAATGTATACAATGTTTAGACTGGATAATTAATTATGGCACAAGTAGACAACAATTATAAAATTTTATTATCAGGTTTACAGTCTCAAGTGGAACCACCTAGGCTTGTAGAAACTTAACTCCATAGTATTACTTAGTATCCCCCAGAACACTAGTTCAATACAGTCCTTCTACTTGCATTGTAGAGTATTCAGATACTTTTACCATAATTGTTATGATATCAGTTTAAAATTTTACAATTACATTCAGACTGTATAATATAATTTGTAAAATCTATTCTTAACCAAATGAATACAATTCAACTGTAACTGCCGCGATTTCAGTCTCACTAAAGTCTGTTATTATTGTCAGTTATTAATTACTCTTGACATTATTGTATATTTATGGGTACTATGCATCTAGCATAATCAGGAAATGGTCTCTTTTATTAGTAATGGTATATTCCTGACATGTATAGTTTACAGAACCAATCACATTAAATTATTCCAAACATCATAAATCCTGTACTATATTATAATAAACTAGTGAGCTTATTGTTTTAGTTTACCTTTGTAAAACCTAAATTTGATTTCCAACTTTTAAAATCACTTTTGTCTTTCCTGTACATAATGTACTCTTCAAACTGCTCAAGGGACTTGGGTTTCTCAAGGTGCTCTGCAGCTTCAGCATCAGCAACTAAAATCAGAAATTGAATTACACAAAACATCAGTTAGCATAAACCAAACCAGCAACAAAGAATAAAAAAACTACCACAAATGTCAGATAATTTACTGTAGGGACAGACCGAGACATTTCAGAAAGGGGGAGATGGCCCAACCCAAAATTGTAGAGTTTAGAAAAGGCTGTTTAAAAGTGTCTGCTCCAAGATATACTGTATTATTCAATACTTAAATTTATTATATATTTAATTATAACACAATATTCACAAGAATGCCGACAAGAAGAGGGGCATAACCCTATTGCACCCTCCCTTAAGTTGACTCCTATTGTTGTTGAAAATTACCATAAGGCTAAATAAAATATCTGTGGTTATCAATTGCATATCCTTGAAAAATAAGGGTCAGTCGGTTGGTATACTTATTATTTTACATGTATTTGTTTTGTAAATATTTTAATATCATGATCGTTACCAAATTAAAAATATTTAAAGCAACAAAATTTCATTATGCCACTGCCTGGAAGACAAGCAGGAGCAATTTGTTCTGCATGCAGAGTACTGTACACTCATTCCTTCTGAAAAAGTTACAGTTTTTAATATTAAAATAATTGTAATTGAAACCTGTCTGATGCTGAGTTGTTGAAAACCTTTTGAATCAAAGAAAGAAAAAGTGTTGAGTTTTTCTTAAGACCTTTTAACTTGGGAAAAAAAGGTAAGAAAGAAATGGCAATAAAAAGTTATAAGGTCAGCAATCTGGCAATAAAAACAACTAGGGTTGCCAGATGGATGACTGGAACCATAGTATATAGTTTTGTTTGGTCTTAGCTAAACTAAGCAACACATATATATATATTAATAGTATACTAAAATGTAATTCTGGAATGAAAATACATGTAGAATGGAAAAAGAAATCAAACTCATTTGGTCATATATTAAATACTAACCAACCACATCTATACTCTTGGCAATCTTGCCATAGGAACAACTATAGGTCCCAAGTACATCCAGAGTGACATTTCGAAATGAAAGTGCCGTCCTAGAGTTGGATGCAGACCAGAACTGAAGGCTGTATGGTTTGCGCACAAATGGTGCAATCTTCTTCCATGTGACCAGTTCATCTCTGTGCTCCAAATATTTGTTTGTCTGGGGGAGGGGAGGGGAAATGACACACACTAGTCGTAAGGTCTTGTCCTTGGCTGTCATAACAGCTTCTTGTGCATCATGGTTTTCGTACCTGGGATGCTCCCATATGAAGCCAAGTTTTACTGATGAAGCATTCACTTGTGGCAGAAAATCAGTTGAAACTGAATTGGTACAAACTGACGACAAAAAATATTTAACAAGATTAAACACAGATACAAATAGCTACAGTAATGTTTTATTCCTGAACAGAAATGGCCACAAAGTGGTGTGAAAATACACCAAATGTTACATACGAGTCACGTGAAGATCTCTTGTTGAACTATAAAAGTAGCTCAAAGACAGCTTTACAGCCTCATTTTGCATTTATTGTAAAATTAATTGAAATTATTTAATTTCAAATTTGCTGCTTTCAACTACAGTCATATCTATAACTCAGTTACTGAATTGTGCCTGTGTACAAAATCTACCACCATAAGTGTTTTGAAACTCTGTTTTGGAGTTGAGCAAATTTGACACGGAGGTTTTAAAATGTACATCGAGTGAATTCCCTCTGTAGATCGTCCCTGCCCCTGGTTCTTGTCTTTGTTTACAGGCTGTTTGACAGAAGATCTTAGATGAACTAACAACGAATAACACATTTTAGAAGCAGTATAAACAAGTATTTCTTCTTTGAGGATATATATATACTAACACCTTAAACAGTATTCATGCAACCCTTGAATGATCACCTACCGCACAAGCTTAGAAAGTTGATAAAAGTGATCCGTCTCCAAGCAGTTTTACTTGCGGCTAGCGACAGGAATGGCTCCGACGCCATATTGGCTGATATAAATAGCATATATCGATGACGTTATACA
>JANRMR010186851.1:0-11066 GCA_025434825.1 Bergia sp. 'catenularis'
CTGGCGATCATCAGGCGATCATTAGGCAACTGTTTGGTGATCGCCAGCGCACTAAAATGCGCTGCGCGTGAAACTCGAGTAGCAGAATTTTTTATCTACAAATTTTTAACCATCGATATCTACGTATCGTAAATTTTTACTTGTATCTAAGCTCTACGCACCAGTATTGAGCACTCTACGGAATCTGTATCAGCACACTTTACCAGTATATTTATATATATTTACTATTATGCTGTGGAAAAGCGTTAGCATTGTTATTTTAGGTTATTCTATTGCTATTGTAGGCCTCTTTGACCTTTTGGCTTGTAGCTTTTCTTTTGTAAAAACATGCTTCACCATAACTGTAAAAAATAGTAACACAATGTTGATTTTGGCTACCAAAATTCCATTTTGTCCATTTTGAGCCATAATTATACCAGGACAAGAACGAAAGGGCCATAAGACCCAAACAAAGCCAGAAAAGTCCACTTTTTAGGCCTCATTCTTCCCCCAAGGCAACCAGAAAGTCCATTTTCAACTTATATAATTACTGTAAGCCTGACCTACTTTTCAAAGGCATGTCCACCCCTGCCGCTTCAGCCAACCAGTGTACTGTGTCCAGAATTGAACTCGAAACACCAAAAGAAGCCAGAAAAATCCATTTACTGCCCCAATTGAACTGTAATGCCGGCTGACGCCCACTTTTTAAAGGCGTGCTCAGCCATACTGCTTTCAGCCAATCAGTGCCCTAAGCTCAGAAATGAAAACACCAAATGAAGCCAGGTATCTGCAGCCCACCCATTATTGAGAACTTTATACATTTTACCTCACCGTAGTAAGGGGAAAGTTCAAGCTTTGGCAATTTTTCCTTCCTGCGAGCAGAAGGAAATCAAAACTTATCACTTTCAGAGACTTTTCTTAGTCAAACATTGCCGGCTACGAACTTGTTCTGTATGCTAAAGCTCTCGCTTCTTTTGTAGCTGACCTTAATTCACTCTATAAGTTAAAAAAATAGTCCTGGATGAGAGGAGGAAGCGTCAAAGTTGGGATTACAGACGAAGGAAAGCAAAACTTTTTCAGCAACAACATCCGTTCAAAACATGAAATATTTAGAATTATTTTACAATGACCGAAAATGCACTATTGAACTGGAAGCAATTAACCGGTCAGTTTTTTTCCAAAACCCACTGCGGCTGGTTATCCAAGATACCACAATTCTGATCACATTTCCACAGCAAGAAAGAGATTTCTGCCAGCAGAAAACACATATTGCCATTATTTTCATGAAGCATGGACAACTAGGTTTAAAGGATTATGCACAAATTTTAGTAAAGATGGTTCTTTTTTAGTTTTGGCCATACATGCGTATTATGTACAAGCTAGTTAAACTTTATTAAACTTTTAAAAACAAATTTGTGCCAAACTTCTAGATTAATGAATTTTAAATTGATTAAAGGTGTGGAATATGTGTTATAATTATTTCTCTTAGTTTTGCCTTTGGCGACATTTTTATTGGTGGTTTGACAGTGATAAGGTTTGATGGTATTAGAAAACTAATTTCCGTTAAGAGGAAAACATGTTAATATCGGTAGAACTAAGGATTATAGCATGAAATGATGTTTGCCCCGAGATATTACTATTTTCAGTCTGCGGTAAGCTATAGAATCTCTATGAGAACTAATTTTGGGTGGTCTTTTAACTTAATTTAATTTAAATTAAACTGAGCAAGTTCAAATTTGAGAACAGTTATGATTGCAAAGTTGGACTTGGTACATTTTTTGAAATATTATTGTCTCCAATCTCCTGTACGGTCTCCCAACGTACTACTTTTGCTAAACTATGAGTTTTAAAAATACACGTCTGTTATCAATTACTGCAGTAGATATCGTTCTGATCACGTCCGATCGCTATGCGACTGTCACTACAGTCAGCTTTTACAAGAGCATTGAACGCTCTTGATCTTTTTACAGGGTTCAGCCTTTAGTTGTCGACAGCCTGGATCACAAACCCTACACCCCGAGAAAACAACTTTTCTCTAGCCAAGGCAAAAAATGTACATTTAGACTTCCCATTTGCGCAACCAATAGACTTTAAGTTTCAACATGCGTTATATTTTTATTACAGCATATATTTTAGTCCTTCAAAGCCAAATATCACAATTCAGCCTTTAGATGGCAAGGATAAAGTTTAATTAACAATCATCATTATCATTATCGTTATCGTTATCGTTATCATTGTCATTGTCATTATCATTTTCATTGTCATTGTCATTTTCATTTTCATTGTCGTTTTCGTTGTCATTGTCATTGTCATTGTCATTGTCAATGTCAGTGTCAATGTCAATGTCAATGTCAATGTCAATGTCAATGTCAATGTCAATGTCAATGTCAATGTCAATGTCATTGTCACGGTCATTATCACTGTCATTTTCATTGTTTTTGTCCGTGTCATTGTCATTGTTATTGTCATTGTCTCTGCCACTGTCACTGTCATTGTCATTGTCATGATTTTGTACTGTTCAAATAGAATGTGTCAGTATATGCCAACATTGACTGATATCATTTACCTACACTTTGTATTAGCAAAACCTAAAATGTCTTTGGATGATCAAAAACCTAAATAATTTTAAGAGCATAGTCAAGAAATGTTATCAAGTAAAGTTTTAACTTTAAATTCAAAAGTCGAACCCAGAAACCCGCGTTTTAAGTTTTAAGTTTTCTAGGAAACTGTAACTATAGGACAATGTACGAGCTTTTTGACCAGGTGGCAAAATCGGACTTGTCCTTTAGAGAAAAAGCCCATATATCTGCTTTACATTTTGCCGACCTCGTGCCCTTACCAAAAAATAAGTTTCAAATTGTGCCTCTATATATCAATATTACAGCAAAGTAATTAAGGTTCTCTCCATTTTCAAAATTCATAAATTGATAAACGTTCCCGGCTCAGTACGAGCCTGAAGTATGTTCTTAACATAGTCATAATTTGCATTTCAGCCTCGACATTCTTATAACATGAAGATTCTGATAATAGGAAGAGTGTAAACTATTATTATGTACCCAACAATAATAATGATAAGAGTAATAGCAATAACAATAATAATAATCATAATAGTGAAAATAAGCAGAAGAAAAAGGAGAAGAGGAAGAAAAAGAAGAAGAAGAAGAACAACAACAACAACAAGGAGGAGGAGAAGAAGAAGAAGAAAAAGATGGAGAAGAAGAAGAACAACAGCAACAACAAGGAGGAGGAGAAGAAGAAGAAGAAGAAAAAGAAGAAGATGAAGAAGGAGAAGAAGAAGAAGAAGAAGAAGAACAACAACAACAACAAGGAGGAGGAGGAGAAGGAGAAGAAGGAGGAGAAGAAGAAGAAGAAGAAGAAGGAGAAGAACAACGACAACAACATCAACATCAACAACAAGGAGGAGGAGGAGGAGGAGGAGGAGGAGAAGGAGAAGAAGGAGGAGGAGAAGAAGAAGAAGAAGAAGAAGGAGAAGAACAACGACAACAACATCAACAACAACAACAAGGAGGAGGAGGAGGAGGAGAAGGAGAAGGAGAAGAAGGAGGAGGAGAAGAAGAAGAAAAAGAAGAAGAAGGAGAAGAACAACGACAACAACATCAACAACAACAACAAGGAGGAGGAGGAGGAGGAGGAGGAGAAGAAGGAGGAGGAGGAGAACAACAACAACAACAACAATAACAGCAGCAGCAACATCTTAGTACTTAGTCACTTGTGTTGCTAAAGAAATCATATATCCCCAAGTTAGTCATTTTGTGATTACAGGTTGTAACCCCATTTATTCAATGTTTTCTAAAAGCAATCGACAAATGTGTGTTGAATGGAAGGGCTTTTAACAGTGTTTTGTAATTCATAAACTTTCAAAAGCAGAATCAGATTGTTCTAAGAGCTAATTCGAGACGAATTGCAGTCACATTTGACGAGACTCAAGGTCTTCCCAGTGCCACTTAGGCGAACGTATTGAAAAGCGTCCCCATTCTAGTCCCATTTTAGTCACTTCAGTGCAAAAAAAAAAATGCGACCCCATAGGCACATCCCTATTAGCCCAACTATAAGGAGTAGCCCCCCCCCCCTCCCCCAGGATGTGTAGGAGGGATGAGGGAGGGGTGGGAGTTGTTGGTTACCTATTTCAATATGATTACCCAACGACCACCAAGCTCCTTACGATTTTATTGTTATTTTACTTGTTGATTGCAAGTTCATTAGTAGAGGGAGTGGCGGCCAACATAGCTAAATCCACTCATGACTTTCTCAGTTGCAGTTTGTTTCAGCCAGTTAAAGTTTCTAAGTTTCGGTGAAACTCAGTGTCTGTATTTCCGAGAAAACTGCTATAGTGTTTCAACTTTATTAAAATTGATAGAGAGCCATCCGCCTCCTTTATTTAAAAGCATCTGGGCAAGGGTTAAAGTATTTTTACCTGACCTAACTGTACCATTGCATTGTTTGATTTCGTTTAGAACATGAAACCGCACATTAAAGCCCTTCAGACGCTCTCACACGCCATGCCATTGTTGTTACTATTAATTTAGCTTTTTAAAAAGCTCCGTGATGCCAAAATATATTAACGCCGCCTATTACTGATAGATTGACGACAAAGAAGATTTCCGGATAATTGTAATATGTTTTTAGTGACATGTTTACTATTTTTGATAGGAACCACAATGAGTTGAGTTTTTCTTTGTAAATGAAGCAGGGTACGGACATACAGTTTCTGCCAAAGTTCTCATGTACAAGCGATATTCAAAATAACATATTATTTTGAAGAAAAACGATTTACCACAAACACAGACGGTGTGGTGAAGAACACTTCTGTTAAAAATCACGTATCGCGCTGAAAGCTGCAGAAAAGAGATCGCTGAATGAGGTACTGCGTAAATTACAAATGCTAAGGGAATTATACTACAATCCCCCCTGTGAGATATAATTTGCTTTTATCTTTAGCCTTTTTTAGCAGCGTTACAGTATATGTATTTAAAAGGACTTTAAGATGAAATTACTCCTATGCATAAACACTTATAGCCCGTCTGGTCATCCGAAAAGTAATCCATCAGCGTAAAGCTTATTTATTTTAGGCCAAAGAAAATAATACCCACGTGGTTCTGGTCAAAAATATTTGAAAAATTAGGATCGGTCGGTCAGTGTTATTATATTATTTTATTTTTTGTTAACATTTTATCGTGATCGTGACCAAATTTTAAAAAAAAAGGAAAATTTATTTTTATGCCACAGCCTGGAAAACAAGCTGGAGTAACTTGATCTGCATGTAGAGTATACTCATATTCCTTCCGAAAAGTTACAGTTTTTAAAATAACTGTTGAAACCTGTCTGGTGTTGTTGGCGTTGAGGTTTTGGGAAAAAAAGAAGTGAGGCAAAATGGCAATAACAATTTATAGGGTCAGCAATTTGGCGATAAAATCGGCTGACCGGAACTACAGATTTAATTTTGTTTGGCCTAATCAATTGACATTTAACAAGTTATTTTTCTATCATCTGTTCATAGTTCTCAAATTTACGAGTCTGGCTCTGTCGCGTGTCGGCGTTTCATTGGGGAAGTGTTCTAATTCAAGGTCGTCTCCTTCTTCTTATGTCAGTAACGTGTTGGTATCTAGCCAAGTTTTTTAAAAACACTAAATCACTGTCTATTGTATATTGTACCCTTAAGAATTATACCAATTCCGGACGGTTTAACTTTCATCAAATTCATTATGAAAGTAATATAAATTGAATTACTAGAGAAGTAGTATTATAAAAGCATTTTTTCACTAACATAATAAAGCCACGCCCAGTTGAAACTTGTTTCGTAGATCATGCAAAAATTTCAAGGTATTTTAAAAATTATCAGTAAAAGAAAAACAACTACTCATATTTAAAATATTTTCCTTCGCTTAGCTATATAAGGCCCGCGCATGAGCAGTGGTGGCACTTGCTGAATCAGTTGAAGGCAGTCATTCTAAGCAATTTTTATAATCTTTTTCAGCCAGCTCAATCAGTCTCAGGATATGTGACTGGAACTCACACATTTAATACTTGTTGGGGCCTGATTAGATCCAGCAAATGTGTTTCCGCGTTTGATACCGATCAGTTATCTCAGTGTCGAGTTTTCTCAACCAACTGATCCGTCCCACTCCCGCCTTCCCATTGACTGCGATGATTGTTCAGTTGTTTTACTTAGCTTTGCTGAAACCAGTCAGGCAAGATTGCAGAGTGTCTGCGGTATTCCTTTGAAGAACTTTCTGGGTAACAAACCACCCACCCCTCCCCTAAGCCTTAACCTAACCCCACCCTTAACTCTAACGTTAACCCAGGGGAGGGAAAGGTGGTTAGTTGCCCAGAAGCCTCCATATGTATGTGTCAGCTACAAACCACTCTCCTTATAAAACATCCCAGTGTCCATAAACAGCAATTTCAAGTCGAGGTCATGCAAGTACAAAGTTCTCAAACATTTGCCATATTTCTGGAGCTTAATCCTGTTCGTGGACAGGGACATTAAGCCGTTGGTCTAGTCTCTCGTCATTCTAGCGGGGGACTTAAAAGAATCTACACACTTACCGATAAGAGTAGGGTTGCTACCCGGTGTTGTGGTCTGTCCTGTCCTGGTTGCAGGGGCATTTATTCTCAGATCAGAAATATTGTGAACTGCGCGGCAGAAATTTGCGCCTGTAAAATGCAGTCCTGTCTTCAAGTCCCCCGACAACATTGTAAAGCCCCAGTAATTCGGTCGACCACCACATTTACTTACCTTACTTAATCTTGTTTATGAACACGGGGTCGTATAATGAAAGTTGTCTACATTGACAGGAGCATAGTAGCGAGTTTTATCATGTTTCTTTTACTCACCATTTCTTTGTGATTGGGATAGTATGCTTGTTCTATCAACGGGAACGCTTCTTTTCCTAATCTCTTCTGAATTTGTATTAGTTGGGCAAACTGAAAACGTTAGAGTAACAAGATAGGTATAAACACTTTGTTCTGTAGAATGTTACCAATATTACGCTACTAGATACACTAGGGTGTATTATGAAAGTTTTCTATCAAATTAAACTTTACAAAGAGAGTTTAGTTAGATCTGGTGTCTCTCATGAAGGGTTCCTCAAATCTTTAACGTTCTTAACAAAATAAATATGTAAGAGACAAACCTAAACCTGATTTGAATCCACCAATAACAAAAAAGATGGCGGCTGTACATTTGACTACAATGCCTTGCGAACCTAACTTGGCGAATAGGTTAACATGGAAGACCATTGTTTGGGAAACTTCTCCATGCACTAACATTAACAACATTGTGTATGCGAGGTTTGAAGTTTTTAGGTTCTTTCTGTGCGTTTTTATGAGCGTTTTCGGGGTTTTTTTGCGCGCTAGGAGTTATGGGTAAATGTACCAGTCGCCATCTTTTTTGTTACGGTCAATTTTGATACCTCGTACCATATTTTTTCCATTTAAACTCCTGGGCTCAGTGGTTTTAATGTGTTAAATTTACTCGTTCAAGGGCAGTTTCAAATTAAAGTTCTACATCTAAGAAAAGGTAATCTGTTTCTTATAAAATATTGTTGAAAACTCCTAGAAACAGTAGATTTTTAAACCCGAAATGCCAGCCAAAATCAATCCATAACGAAGCAAACCCAATATTTGGTTAAAGCATAATCTTGGGTTAGAATTTACCATTTTTTGAACAACCCAAGCGCAGCGTTGGAACCATCGCCCTCTGTATTTTGCTGAGCAAATTGGAGGATTCACTACCTGCGTAGTTAACAATTATTCCACGAGCATGTGTTGGATATGAGATGATAATAGCCAGCTGGGCGGCGTAGCACCAATTGGCTATAATATCATATTCATCAAGCTTGAGTGGAACAATTGTTTTATTAAAAACGCCAACAAAATACCCATTACCAACATTGATGTTTCTCCAAAAGACCCAAATGCGAAAGGGTTAACATTTAGGTTACGAATAGTTGCCTCCAGTCATAGAATTAGGCTTTTTCAACGCCTCTTTCTTCAAGATGCGACAAATTTAATCAAAAGTTAGTGAAAAAGAGTTAAACGTTCATGGCCTTTTTCTCAAACGTTTCCAAAAAGATACCCATAATTTAAAAAAAGAGTTGCCAAAAATTTGCTCTGACTTTTTAAAAAAAATTTCTAAAACTTCCGCAAAACGCGCAAAGAATAAAAAGTATAGCAAGAGATGGAAAATTGTAATTATACTTACAATCCAGGGCTTCTCGGCGAAGTTATAAATCGAGGAGAGCGAGTTGACACTTGGTACATTGCCAAACATCAGTCCAAGTAGAATGTTTCTCCAGTCCTCTCTCGGACCAATTCCCCTCACGTGCTGTCGTACAAGGACAAAGTCCGGACGAAACGACCTGGAACCCATGATATCATCTTGTTTTAAAATTTAGACATTAACTCTAGGATCTGGGCGACAAGTGAAGCAGCAATGTTGCTCACCATCTGCAAAGGAATGGCCCCGAGTACACGCCCTGTAGTTCACGCAAACATTTTTAACACCAAATTTCGTAAATATTTCTAAGTGGATATGCATCATTTTCATATGCGAAAATGCATTCAAGTCAAAGCATGTCTGTCTAAGCATTTGATTAGCTTTGCATCTACACGAAAATAACCTTAGGACTTTCATTACACATTACTGAAACGGAAAGAAATAGGTGAAAAGAAAAACTATGCGCTTTCCAACGAAAACGTAAACCGTGGGAACAAAAGAGCGAAAAAAGAGTCTTCTCGCTTTTCTGAACTTTCTTGTTATGAATAACTATGGCTCGTTGAGCTCCAAGGTTGGTAAACAAGTTCCGTTTTGGTCAAGGAATAAAGATATCAAATGAAAGAAGAAATTGAAGAAACCAGTTTTGAGAAGTTGGAGAGAGGTAATCTTCTGATCAACAGAAAACTAACACTGCTCAGAATTTCACTCATTTTATCAAAGTAAATGTTCTGTCAGACTTTGGGGCAATAATAGTAAGAAGAAACTTTTGAATCATCTTTTTCGATACGCGAATAAATTAAAAACGTTTTTTTTCCGTTTTCCCACCTGCCGTGTGGACTAGACCCGCATACGGATTTTCGAGAAAATGATCTTAAAACACAATTAGTTCACTAGTGTTAATGTAACTAAACAAGACGATTAGTTCACTAGTGACAGAGTAGTGTTAATGTAACTAAACAAGACGATTAGTTTACTAGTGTTGAATTAACTGAACAAGACGATTAGTTCACTAGTGTTAAAGTAACTGAACAAGACGATTAGTTCAGTGGTGTTAAAGTAACTGAACAAGACGATTAATAGTTCAGTAGTGTTAAAGTAACTGAACAAGACGATTAGTTTACTAGTATTAAAGCAACTAAACAAGATGATTAGTTCAGCAGTATTAAAGCAAATTAACAAGACGATTAGTCCGTAGTATTAAAGTGACTATACAAGATGGTAGATCAGTAGTATTAGTATTGGAAACACCACCCGTTCGAGAAATATTAATGAAAAATACCACGAGTATTTTATGAAAGTGACAGTAATATTAATTCTTCGAGAACAAGGGTGGTGTTTTCTGTTAATACCACACCTACAAAAAATACGACCATTTTTCTGCATGACTTGTAGGACTGCGATTAGTTCGTACTTTGAACAATTTGAACCGGGGGCCTTTTTGTTACATTGATACGGGAGAAAAACAGAAATTTACGAAAGTTTGTAATTCTGCGAGCGATGTTACCGAGCCGCCGTTCTCCCGCCATTTTTTCTATTTTGGGCGCGCTTGTCACTTCATTTTCCCGCCTTTTTTGAACGAGCGCGCGTACGACTTTTGGGTCAGAACAAGTATTTTTTCGTCTCCCAGTGTTGTAAAATATTTTGAAGTCAACTCATTTTGAAGCAATAAATTGAAGACAGCTCATTTTGGAGCAAGCGAAGTTCCCGATGACAGTGCCCATTAATGTTGCTATTGAAAGAAAAATACACAGTAAATCAGCCAATCAGAGTCCAGTATTTTTTTGTAGGTGTGGTATTAAAGTGATTAAGCAAGACAATTAGCTCAGTTGTATTGAAGTAACTGAACAAGACGATTACTTCAATAGTATTAAGGTTACAAAGCAAGACAATTAGTCAGTAGTATTAAAGCCTACGCTGGGTGCCTAAATGACTCCTCACCTAACAACTACTGTCCCCTCGCGGTAGACTTGGATGTCAACCATGGTACCAGTGTCTGAGTAGGAGGCCAGGTTCAGGTCACAGAACTGAGCCTAAGTGTTGGAAAAGAAGGTAATTACCCAATGGACAATGCAACACAATACAATACAATACAATACAATACAATACAATACAATACAACACAACACAATACAATACAACACAACACAATACAATACAATACAATAGGTGTCAGGGAACGTATCACGTGATTGTTCCCTGAGCATACATGAACAAGGCACCAGTTGTAGCCGAAAGCTCGTCTCAAAAAATCTCTTGCACAGAGACTAAAATTTATAACTTTTGCTGTCATTTTCTATCCTGTGCAATAAGTTTTTTCTTACTTAACATGCAATACAATACAATGCAATGCAATGCAATACAATGCAATACAACAAAATACTATAAAAAATAATACAATACTATACTATACTATACTATACTATATTATACTATACTATACTATACAGTAGAAACACTGCAATACATTACAATACAATAGAAAACACCACCATACAATACAATATAATGCCATACGAAACAAACAATACAATGCAATGTAACACAATACAATACAATAAGATACAATATAATACAGTACAGTAAAATACAATACAATCCATTACAATACAATACGATACGAACGATACAAGTCCAGATCCAATCATTGCGCTAAGGTTCAATATTTCGTAGTGTGAGAAGCTAGTCATTTCTGAAGAATTCTCAGTTGTTAAAGTTTAGATGACAACATAAACGATTCTTATTTAGAATATGCTCAGTATAATCTGACTTGACAGGGCCGGCGGAAATTCAGAGTCACTGGGGGTGCTGAGAAAATTGTGCTTGTGCTGAAGACGCGAGTTTTTCCTCG
>JANRMR010186895.1:0-11061 GCA_025434825.1 Bergia sp. 'catenularis'
CTCAAAATGGCCGCCATTTTAAATTTCAGTCGTTGATTTTAAAACAGTTCTAAGTACTATCAAAACTTGTTATCTTTGAATACATTTATCAGCTAAAGTCGTGGGTGGGCTAAAAAGCAACTTCTTTGTTGAATATAATATCAGAACTTGTCTGTTTAATCGTTCCTTTTACGGAGTTCGTTTCTTTTGCACTAAAACGAGAAAAAAACAGCAACCGTTACGAATCTCGGATGGTGCCTTTTGGGCAGACCTGAAAACGCGCGCTGATTGGCTAGCTCCAAGCACGTGATAATTGTCCGATTACCTGGTGGATTTATGCTACATCATACTAATAAGGTAAAATGTTATCAACGAAATCTGCCTATACCAAGTAATCTTGATGATTTTTAAAGTATTAGACTTAAGAAGAGCCGTAAACTGTGTCGTTCATTCGACTTCACGCATTTATTTTCACTGCAGATCCCCCCATAGTTATGTCTCCACCTCATTTCTACCAGAGCAACAAATCGCTGGTCGATGCTGTTGAAGGACTGCACCCAATCAAGAGCCAACATGCAACGTTCGTTGATATTGAACCAGTAAGTGTGGATATTCGTATTTATTCGTTTTAGAGTGCAAGAGTGCAAATATGAGACGTTACTACACGGTTTACGAACCGGTTTGACCGGTTCAAACCGGTTCAGTGGTTGTCAGTTGCTGTTGGGACAGTTGTTCTTTTTTGCAGCTGTAACGAATTTAAGTTTACTCTGTCACAAATCGCTTCATATGTCGTATAATAAACAAATTATTAAGCAGAAAGTTGTGTAATACGCCGGCTGGTTATTTTTACTCGTAAAAATATCCAGCCGTATTATATAACTTTCCGCTGAATAACCTATATATATTGAACCAGTAAGTGTGAACATTCTTGTATATTGAACTAATAAGTTCGGAGCTTCTTGAGGGATTGGCTTTAAAAATATTTCCCGATCAAGACTTGCAAAGTGTTTAGAGAAAGGTTTTAATGTTTGCCGCTCGCCTTATGCTTCACATTCTAAACAATACAGTTTTCATCGTACGGAAACAATAAATAAATAGTAAAACAGCAATTGATCATCAATAGGATTTCTAAAATGTGTGCAATTCTATAATTTGTCATCCCTGCAAATGATTTCAGCCAATGACATTCCAGATCTGACCAGGTTACTGTCATGATTTAAAACACAATCAAGTCACTGTCTTGGTTTGCAACAAAATCAGAACAATACCCTGATATGACCTACAAACCACAGTGAATCATAAAATTTCGGAAGCCCACTTTGTTTTAATAATTGAAACTACAACAATTGTTAAAATCTCGCGCCAAAACATGTCAGACGGTGTTGCTCTGTTCCCCAGCGCGGGAAACACAATACGTGGGTACAGACGTGCGTTGGCACACAGTCATTTCAGATCTTTGTTGTTCATTCTTTGGAATTTGGTTTCCTTTTTGTTGGTCGTGCCATGGTATTTTAGCTCGACCTTCGGTCTCGCCAAAATACAAGCCATGGCTCGACCAAATTCGCCCTGATATTTTGCCAAATCGTGCAAAATCTACTCGATTACATAATATAATTTCGGTCCATTTAAATGCGGAGACACTTGGGGAGTACAGTTACTGAATAACAACTACAATGAGTCTCCAACAGTCAAGGACTCCAAAACGGAAAGTAGGCAAATCATAACAAACAAACAAACAAAATGTCTAAGCAAGCAAAACAAACAGTGCACTAACAACGAATAGAAAGAGATAAAAGTCAAAACTAATTTAAATTCAAAGAACATGAAAAAGGGTAAATAAAACATGCTTTTTAAGAAGACACAGAAAATTAGTTGAGAAACAGCACAAAGTCATTCTGCGAGATTTCACTCCCAGAAGAAATACTTCACACCAACCATAGATGAGGACTTGCACAGTTTTGGCCCTTCGTCAGCGTACAAGACCAAGTATATATATTATATCACAAGCAAAGGCAAATGATCTTAAGGATGAGCCGGTTGGCCAAGAACTGTTTCTCATTTAGGCTGATAGATTTACATTTTATGTAAGAAAAAATATTGTTTTTCATGACTTCAAACTGAGTTCTTGTCGTGTTATCACAAACTAAAATAAATATAATGTTCAAATACAAAACAGATAAACGATCGTTCCTTTCCAGAATACAGGAATCACTATGCAAGCCAACAAACGATTGCAAATAAACGTTGCCATTGAACCATCGGACTTGTTTGTGTAAGTAAAGTTTAGTTTAATTACTGAAGCAAAGTCAGCGTTGCTGTTTGGTTATACTGAACTCGGCTAGGACTTAGTACCTTATTTTTTATGGGCTCGTGTATGGTGGATGGTCGTTTTTGGTATAGCAGCCACGTCGCGGTTTGTCCTCAAAAGGTACTCTTGTGAAAGGTCGTTAGTACTGTGGTTTATTACAGAAAGTTGTACAGGCACGTGCGTCTTTGGGTTGTGTCCAAAGATGTTGGTTTTTTCAAGAAATTTTGTAACATAAAACTGCAGTGATTTTGAACTGCAACTTGCTTGAAAATGCAGGAATACAGTGTACCGATAATTGGCGTTATGGTCATTGTACTTGCCTATGTATGTTTTAGGATTTTGGTTGAAAGCTCTTTCATTTTACACTGTATGTCCTGTATGGCGCGACCAAGCAATAATTCGTAACGGAACTGAAGGGCCTTGAAAGTTGGATTTTAAGGAATTTGAATTTGGCAGTGACAAAAAGAAATGGCTTTTTATGGTTTGTAGGGTAGTGGCCGCCCTTGAAGTCGGTCAGTCAGTTATTCTAGTCAGTAGGCACAGTAGCAGTTTCTACTGTATCTGCCAGTTGAAATAGCGCCTGTTCACTATGGAGTTGTCATTCCGGGATAAGTTCGCCTCGAAATCCGGTCATTTTACTGTTGCTGATTTAAATCATGATTTCAGGATGGGTTGAGTTCATCCTGGGACATTTCATCTCGGGCAAAAAAACTAAAACGTTTGATGGGAGAAATTTGTCCCGAGGGAGACGAACTTCGTCAGAATGAAGCTGTTGATTAGGACGAACTCATCTCACTTCTCAAGTAAATACTTCCCGGCCTCAAACATTGGTATTTCTATAACAATCCTAAACACTTACGGGGTTAATGCAACTTTGAGGCAAAATATAAGAATGTTGTTACTGTTATTGTTGTTGTTGTTGTTGTTGTTGTATGACGGACTTAAAAGCTATTTGTCTGGCCGGTGATTGATCACTTGATATTTTAATCCTTGCCTTATCACACAACACTTTCAACTTCTACAGACCCACAGATGGCAGTTTCAAGCCCGTTTTCTTGCCAGTTGTGTATGCAAATGAGGTAAGTTATTGAATATGTTATTTTTTTTCTATCGATGAACTTCATTGTGTTGAGCACCGGTACAGTCAACGAAAGTGACGCGAGAGCTATACTCTCAAGATCTTTGTTGAATTTTCAATACTGTAAAACCCGAAATTGCCGAGCGATTACAATTTACCCGACAAATATATTAACTTCCATCAGCCTCGTTCAGAAATAAAGCACGTAAGAGGTGACGAGGGGACGAAAGAAATGCAGGTAGAACCCACCATACCGAAAAAGATGGCCGCTGTACATTTGACAACAATGCCTTGTGAAGCTCACTCAGTGAATAGGTGTACATGGAAGACCATTGTTTGGGAAACTTGTCCATGCACTAACAACATTGTGTATACTAGGTTTGAAAATGTTAGATCCTCTCTGTACGTTTTTATGAGCGTTTTCAGGGTTTTTTTGCACGCTAGGAGTTATGGGTAAATGTACCAGTCGCCATCTTTGTTCGACTGATAGCCCCCCTTCCCCCCGCCCGCGCTTCTTGAGTGCTCTCGTCACTTGTTAAGGTCATTCCTCTGGAATTTTGCACAGTAGCAAATTGTTAAAATTTACTACTAAAAAATAATCCAATTACTGACAAGACTTATTTCTCTAATTTAGTGAGACCTTAGTGAAACTCGCCTCAAACTTCCTGCGAAAATAAGTAAAAATGCAGGGGCCCCGTGTTTTTCCTATCATTTGATCGTAACTTGAACAAACTCTATTATATTTCTGGAAATAAATGGAAAATTGAAGAACTGATAATAATTACACAAGTAATGTCTTGAAGCTTCTTTTCTTTTTCTTTTTCTTCTTTGTTGCTTGCTTAGGATTTTGAGATTTTACCTTGAAATATTTGCGGGGTGTTTGTTTTTACTCAAAACTAGATTTGTCATTGCTTTCTTATGTATTTAAAACATTGTACGTATTTTCTTTTTTCTCAAGTAAAAACAGATGCACTTCATGAAGAAACGTCTTCCAAGTTTGTAGCTTTGCTTTAAAGGGGTGGGGGGGGGGGAGGGGGGTATATTTGACTGATTGTAGCTCCCATTTGTTTTTTGTTGGTCCTTTGTTATGGTCAACAAATGGACTAAGTTTTAAGTAAAATCTGTGTTCGCCATCTATTTCGGACCAATAAGAAAACAAAAACAAGACACTTTGTTAAGACCAAGAATTCGTGCTTTATAATATGGTTTAAAATCCGCAAGTGGCAAAAACTAATCGAGGCGGGGAGGAATCAAAGTAGGGGAAAACGAAAGAAAGAAGAAAAATATCACAATTCACATACAGAACTGACTGATCCTCATGATTTCAGAGCGCCAAGATTGACAAGGAAGACGCAAATCAGTTCAAGAGCAAGGTGGCTTTACCCATCCTCATCGCACAAATCATCCAGTGGGCTCTTGTTGGTTTAGGAGCGCTGTTCATTCTTATCGCAATCATTCTGGGAATTGTAGCAGCATCAGAGAACTCGAGAGATAAAGAACTTCACTGCCAGGTATACACTTCTTTCTCACTTTGTGCTTGCTACTAGAGATACATCGCACGTTTCTGAAGATAAATTTAAAAAATGTACTCGGTTGAATATTTGACAGCTACATAGGGAGGACGGTTTCTATGACATTTAGCATCAGCAGAAATCTTTTGGACTCTGGCAAATGGGACATTGCAAGAGCGAATATTTACGAAGAGTTTGATTCTGTCTTAAAAATACTGTTAGCTAAGACGTTTCGAGGGGTAATTTCTCTTTTTTCGTTAAAATGAAACTTAATGAATAACAACACTCGTCGTTATTCATTCAGTTGTATATCATGGCAGGCTGCAATTTTAATGTTTTTCAGTTTATACAACAAAGAATGTTGTGATTTGAACTGCTGCATCTTCTAAATGTAAAGTATGATGCTTGGTCATTGACAAGAGGCTCGTTTTGCAGAATTGAACAGCTATTTTTTCACACCGTCTTTTCACATTGAAACAGTTTTTCATATTTTCTTGCATATGTCGTGGTGGGTTGTTTTTATTATAGGTACTTTCTTAATTGAATAAGTCTCAATAAGGCTAGGTCAAATCTAGATACTCTGATGTCAGCAGTGAAGAAAAATAAATGGTGAAAAGTGAATAAATAATTAAAAAAGACCTGTATAAAAAGTTGTCTGGCTGAACTACTACGTGTACTTGGCGGCGAAGTCCTTAAAGTTATCAAGATTTGGAGCCTGCACGACAAAAGCAGGCAGAGCGCTCCACATTGGTACTGTTCTGACAAAATAAGAATATTTGTAAACATTTACTACAGCTAAAGGGTGGCGGTAATTTAATTGGTGGCGCTTTCTAGCAGATCTAAGATACGGCACGATTTCGTTTTTGTTCACAAGTTTTTTGCTTGTATTATCCCGGGGGGGGGGGGACTCCCAGACTAACAGGGGAGGGGAAACTCGTCGTACCTCTAAGGGGTTAAAATCGCGGGTTTTGGTTCCGCTTAGGGTGTTCAAAGCAGAATACCTACGTTTACAAACAACATGGTAACCTTTTAGGGTTGCCACCTTTAGTTAAATGGCATTTCACATAAAATCGGAGTTGGTGACGATGAATAAGCGGATGTTTATGCTTTCCAAAACGACTGTTCGGTGCTTATATATTTATTTCTATTAAATTCATTGAAATTAATTTTTGTGTCTGTGTTTCTGATTGGTACCTTTTAGGGGTAAAACTCAGCTTAAGCTTAACACTGACTGGTACCTTTTAGGGGTTCAGTTGATATATGTCGACGAGTATCCCCGCCCGTTTTATATGGGGGTTTTATATATAGAATTCAATCCATGCCTCGTGGTTTTGTTTAAACTAGCTTGTAGTTAAACAGATAGCCCTGGTTATTACAACTTAATTATAATAACAGAATTTTTTTGTCTGACGATTACAAATAAAGACTTGGAGTAATACATACTTTGTACTGACGCAGCCGTAGTGAATCACTTTTTCAGATAAATCATCTGAACTATACTTGTTTTGAGAAGTACTCTCACGTGGTTATGATTAAAAGAATGTATTTTCAAGTTAGCGAATGCTTGTTTTGTGTTTCTCTCAATCAGGTGGAGGATACGTCTCGTCTAGTTGACGGCAGAGGTCAAAGGTATGATCAGTTATGAATTATCGTTTATTATTGCTTTTAAAGCTCTTGAACATTTTCCAGTATCATAATGTAACAAGTATTTATAAAGTAGGGCATATATAATGCGAACTTTGATTGGTTAATAGCTGGTAAAAGTATTGCTTATATCAGAAGCTAAAGACACTCATTTCGCTTCGTGTTCCCTTTTACTGTTGTCGTATTCTACTCGTGTTTATATCAAATGTCTGTAGACGTTCGCAGCCGTTTTATCAGGCTTAAATATAATGTATGCGTATTGTATTCGTTTTCCAACATTTCTATTAGTTCTTCAGTACACTTGGTTGAGCTAGTCAAGGAAGAATATGTTTGTGAAACCCATAATAGATATGTTAAGTCTGTAGCGCCTCTAAAAGGTGTAGACTGAATAAACGAAGCAGTCTGCACAATACCGAAGAAGCGTTTGTTATACACTTTTGTTTTAACTAGTTCTTTTATTGCTTTGCCGGCACTGTCAGTTTCATGTGCTATTTTGGTGTGTTAATTTAAAGACCTGAACATATCCAAGATGCTTTGCGGGTGGAAAATCAACTTTTCAATGGGAACCAACAGCAGGTTGATGAGACGTCAAAACTCATCGACAACAGTAAGACGGAAAGGTAATCCTTTCATTCTTATGCATGGGTGAAAATTGAGCATCAGGTGCATGTTGATCATTTTAAGCGTACCTGCAGTAAGAGCAAAATCGAAAACAATATTTTGATTTGTACCCCCGATAACGAGGGTTTTGTTTTTACTATCGAGAAAAACGTTAAAGTGGCTCTTACATGGCTGAACCAATGGATTTTCTCTTTTTCAAAAGTTAAACTTTTATGTTATTTATCCAAATAGTTTCAAAAGAAAACATCTTAATCCACTAAAATGACATTAATCGATCACTTCTGCGAAGGCTTTATGCATTTTAAAACAATTTATTACATTGCGTTCCGGCCGCGGGCCCGGAACATAAAAAATATGATAGTTACAATCCAACTTAATCGCCGCTTAAAATAAACCATGCATGACACTAACCTCTTGAAAAACTTAGATTGGTATCTGAACAGTGCTTGTTTATCGATAGTTTAGCTTGAAACAGGCTTTTTGCAAATAAATCCTTGAGCATGCGCAAAGCCATGAAAGACCCCTTTTAATCTAAAGTGTAAGTCTTCTCTGTTACATTTTACGTCATCATTTTATACACATCATACTTGCCACACACCTAGTCCACGACTCATCTCCAGGTGATCGGGCATTTGTCACGTGCTTGGAGCAAGCCAATCAGCGCGCGATTTCAGGTCTGCCCAAAAGGTACCATCCCAGAACGCGCTGCGAGATTAGTAACGATCGCTGTTGTTTTCTCGTTTTGCTAAAGAAACGAACTCCGTAAAAGGAACTATTAAACAGACAAGTTCTGATAATTACATTCAACAAAGAAGTTGCTTTTTAGCCCATCCACGACTTTAGCTGATAAATGTATTCAAAGATAACAAGTTTTGATAGTACTCTGAACTGTTTTAAAATCAACGATTGAAATTTAAAATGGCGGCCATTTTTAGACCATTTGTGCGCGCGCGGTTTTCTGGGACGGTACCATATTATCAATTCAGTCAGGCGTTCCTAGCACGCAAGAGCCGATCATCTTTCTTGTACAGAAAATGATGATAATAAAAATGTTAATAACCAATGTTAATAAAAATTTTAATAATGATAAAATAATAGTAATAATAATAATAACAATAGTAATAATAATAGTTACGATGACGACGGTGATGATGATGATAATAACAACGGTGATAATGGTATTTTTTTCTTGCATGAAAACACATTTTCAGTACATTATTAAGAAATATATCTAGTAACTATAAACTTGAAAAAATAGAAAGAGGAAATATAATTTGGAAAAATAAAAAATTCATACCAGCTTTATCATAGGCAGGGGACTGTGAGGTAAATGCTGACAGAGTTTAAAGTCCACTTTACTCAAGGATCATTGTGAACTAACTAAAAGCCCAGTTCATGTTAGAATATCATGTTAGTTTATATGGGCGTTTTATCCTTCGAACTTCAATTTGTTTTATGTTTTTGAGTATTCTAGGTACCGATGGTTCTTATTAACAAAGTTGTGAACATTTTTTCTTTCGTCTTGCTCGAACAGCCAATATTTCCGTAATGACCTGGCACGCGAAACTTGGGTCGCTTTCCATTTGTCGCGTCGTCAAAGTGCGCGCGTGCAGTTTTTCCCGCCCAAACTTAGCAGAAGTGAGCGTGGTTCTAATCATAAGCAGGAATCAGGGCTCGACATTAAGCATTTTAGATCACTGGCCCATCGGTCCAGTAAAATTCAAAACTTACTGCCCAGCATGAAAGAGCACTGACCCAACGTGAAAAGTTTAACTATGACAAAAACCAATTAAACATGATGTCGGTCTGTGCAGTCTCATCTTTGTTGATTTCACGGATATCTTAAGTTGACGCTGTTTGGGTTACGATCGCCCAGTGGTTGAATGAGCTTTTACATTATATTTTATATTTTAATTGAGCAGGTATTTTCTTAACGATGGAATTAACAAAATGATTTTGATTTTTGAAAAGAGTCACCACCACCAGTTTTAACGTGACCCATCATCAAGTGCGTCAGTAAGAGACAAAGTTACGACGTCAACATTAAAGATCTGAAGTTGCTTACCCTCTTAAGACGTCTAACGGACGCTTGCAAAAAGAAAAAAAAGACTTACAGTAAACGGAAGTGGCGTAAGAACCGAAACTCAGAAGAACTTTGTTGTAGTTTTCAAGACTTTGGTGAAGTTTTAGACAACTTTATTCAGCATTTTGAAGACGGCGGTAAGTTGTCGGGTCTCTCGTTCAAAAACCATATATTTCCATCCAAACTCTCAGATCAAAAAAATATGAAAGACGAAGTAATTGTAACACAATGTTCTTTCCAAATATCAAAAGATCGGGTATAAAAGAATATTTAAGAGCAAGTTAGGGTCTTTTCAATTTCTTCGCCGAGAGGCAACAGCAGACGGCTGAAGTTTTAATTCAAGTTTTTTCAACTTGCCGCCTGCAATTTTGAATTACGTCACTTCCGTTGACTGTAAAAAACCGGAATCAACTCGCAGCCGGACCAGAGGCGATAGTTTCCGAAGAGAGCATTTATGAGTCCCGGAAAGAAACGTTTCCGTCGATTCTTCATTTGGAAGACATAGTTATTGAATGTTTGTTTTATAAGCGCGAGTATTACCTCTGGAAGCCAGGTTAGTTTAAGTGGTGCCGCACTTAACATTTAGAGATATTTTTGCTCCGTACTCGAACGCATGTGATAATTAGTTAATGAATGTGTTTTAGCTTAACTCATCTTGTTTTGTTCTCTATTGCAGAAACCAAGCATATTCATAAACCAGTTATACCATTGCCCAATTCGAGTAACTGGGTGTCAGAACTCGTCGGTTTTGGATGTTTTTCAGTTCCTAACACCTTATTCGCCCATAAGAAAACCGACCCGAGGCACATAACAAGATTTGAAAAAGATATATTAGTTGAAAGACGCACTTTAGAAAAAGGCAAGTTTACAAGCTATTTCTGAATATTTTTGAATGCGGTGCTTTGACTAGTGGGACACGCTTTATGTCGTGACTTTTCAGTTTTGTGCTTGTGCTAGGCGCTTTTTCGTATCTCAGTTATGTGAATCAGCATGAGATGCTGAGCAAGAGGAAGCTTATTTGTTCAAAGTAACTCATGAGTGGGCCTTTGATGATGCATGAGCCTTTTTTAATCGACAGTAAAGACGAGAACGTATGAAGCTTAAACCAAAACTAGTTCCTCCAAAGTTATTTCTAGATTGTGTCCCAATGAGAGGTTACCATGCGTGTAATAACAATATTAATTATATCCATTTTGAAATCACTAATGATTCTTGCAATCTGATCGGTTCCCAACAGCAGTGATTACAGAATTAATTGCACTGTTTTGAGCTTGTAGTCGCACTGTTTTGAACAACCAATCACAAAGCAGAAAAAATTGAAACAGCCAATCACAGCACAGCAAGAAAGGGATGCACAATGTGTGGCATTTTTGACATGTACTTGCTGCAAACGACACAAAAATGGGTGGGACATTTAAATAACTTAGTTTGATTTCAAAACGGATATAACTTCGTGTCTTTGAAATCATACTTGTGACTTCAAATCGAACTCGCGCTGCCTGCTCGTTCAATTTTGAAATCACGCGTATGATTTCAGACCTAATCATACAGTAGCAAAAATGCCTTCATTCTCATTGGCCGAGAACAGTGCCGTTAATTACAAATCGCAGTGCAAATATATGAAATCAGTGCAAAAATGTGAAATCACAGTGCAGAAAATTGAAAACAATCACCGATTGGTTAATTTTATTTCCCCCATTGTTTCTTGACCAATCAGAATACAGCTGCTAGAAAGTGGAAACGTCCCGGCGTTTTTAAAATGGCAGTGATGATGAACATTTTATTAAACCCTGTATGATTAACAATTAATCAGATACCTTTTAATGCAATTTTGGGA
>JANRMR010186906.1:0-11061 GCA_025434825.1 Bergia sp. 'catenularis'
ACGGTTTGTTCAACATAAAACAAAGCAGCTTTGTACACTCCTTTTGAAGTTTGTTGAGCTTCATAACCAGTTAGTTCCACCAATTATGATGTGAATCAGTAAAGACGTACGTAGCTGCAAAACAACCACAAAGAAGTTGCTTTGTTTCATAAAAAAATCCAATTACATTTGTTTATTCATTTATTT
Source organism: Bergia sp. 'catenularis' (assembly GCA_025434825.1). Taxonomy (NCBI): domain Eukaryota; kingdom Metazoa; phylum Cnidaria; class Anthozoa; order Zoantharia; family Parazoanthidae; genus Bergia; species Bergia sp. 'catenularis'. The sequence goes on from JANRMR010186906.1 coordinate 187, forward strand.
ATTTACGTATTTATTACTTATTTGTTTGTTTGTTTGTTTATTTATCATTGATTGTTTTTTATATTTCAATTTTCAGTCAAACCTCTAAATTTATACTAAAAGCAGCATTCCAATTTTGCTTTGTGCTTGGATCGTCTGTGATTATAATACAGGTGATAGAGTATCATAACAAATGGTTTTTTCTTTGTCTGATTCTACGCTGCAGGTTGTCAGAGCATTTAGCCATCTTGACTGGAATGATTCGAGAGTAATTCGGAGCCTGAAGGAACGAGAGCGGGGCGAGGGAACTCTGGCCAAGTGAGTTAGGCACCCGCTGCTTTTGATCTAACAGTTTGCAAATCCCTGACTGTTCTAGGTTAATTCAATAAAGTCGATGCCATTGTCATTTTCATTCGAGATACCAGGTGATCGGCTTCTGCGCTTTAGGAAAACCTAACTGAATTCGAATTGGATATATGGTATTACATAAGAAAACGTGAAGCGCGTACTAAGGTCTTAAAATGGCCGCCATTTAAAATTTCACTCATTGTTTTGAAATAGATCGAAATATTTTGAAAACTTATCAAGTTTGAACGCGTTAATCTGCTAAAGTTGTATATGGCACAGCAAGCAAACCTTTTGCTTACCAGAACTCGCAACGACTTCTCGGATAGTTCTTTTTGAACTAGTCAAGACAGCGAGCGCTAATTGGTTAAATCCTAGCACGTGATAAATATCTAATCGCCTGGTACGATTTCATGTACAGCCGGGAACTTAGCAAGGTAACTAAAAACACACCATGGTAACTTTCCTCAAAAATATGAAAAGTGACGACGCTTTGAAAATGAAACTATAATGACTTAAACAGTTCTGTAGGTTTTAAAGTTAGCATGTCCTCTGGAAGGGAGTGACATCATTTTATTCTGTTTGCACCAATTTGAAGATGAAACTTTCTACTGAGATTAAAGACGAGATCCTAAAATTTCAATTTGAGTCTCTTCATTAGTAAGGCTGTAGTAATAATAATGCTTTGCGTTCTCTGTAGTTGGTTCTAAACAAAATTAACGTTAACTTCCAAATGGGTTTTTTGTTGACTTTCATAAGAAACAACAGTTTTAAAATTAAATCTGGTGGTAAATTGTTACAGCAAATAACATGAAAACGAATTAAATTTTTTCATTCATCTATTCAATCAAATACAGAATGCCCTATGGAGTATTTAATATAAGTATATTCCCACAAGCAGCTGTATTTCACACCGAGCTCACACCTTCTCAAGGTAATTTCGTTGACCCTGAGATTGCGAAGCATTAAATTCCTATTTTTGATTGAATTGACAATGTTTCATAAATTATTTGTTTCTTAAGGATCAAATGTAAAAGATATGTAAAGGAGTCAGAGACGATTAACTTGACAGACCCGGTGATACAGGGGCTGAGACGCGAACTGACTGACTGCATGCTTTTCACTGTAAAGAGGCAGTTTTTCATGTTGCTTGAATAATATAATTTTTTGGGCCTCCTCAGACTCGGAAGTTAACAGTACTTTTTTTCGGGAAATAAAATTGAGCAGAACCGCTGTGTCCTGTCTTTTGTCATAATAGCGGAGGAGGGGGGGGGGAGGGGGTGCTCCCCTACATGAGCTATTACGATATGTGCGTCGCCAAAGGGTGGGGTTTTTGAGCCGTTTTGGTCTGAAATCGGGTATCGTTTTTGGAGATGTGGAATGGTGGCGTATGAAGGACATTTTGCGTCTCGGGAATCATCAGGTCTGAAGTTGGGTTGGGAAATTCGCAAATTTAGTCTGAAAACGGGTCAAGATTTTACGAACCGTCCTCCCCACCAGTTTTATCTTTCGCGTTCTCAGTAGACTGCTTTCGAAATCTGTCCTGACAGTACAGAAGCAGTACCCCTCAAAACTGTTTTTTTTTTAAATTTTGCAACCAAATCAAATTACTAAAGCAGCGCCATCGTTATATCTTGACAGGGAAGCTGGTCAGGCGCTGTATCACCTGACAGAGGTAAGCAAAAATGTTTTTAACGGTTATAAGCAAGTGAAGAGCATTTTTTATGTTGACCTAGCTTGTCACCGATTCATTTGATCTAATGATATCTAAATCCCTAAAGTCATGATTTATTACCATTGTATAAATGAATAACACGAACACTGTCCGAATGTCGTTTGTTAGTAAACAGTGCTCCCTTAATTTGTAAAATGTTGCTCGCAATTTCTGCAATAAGTGTGACTCCCCGTGAAATTGTTGCGTGTAAGTGTTCCAGAACTAGAATTGGATTCTAATAAAACTATATAAATAAAGACCATATATAAAGGTTATCACTGATTAGGTATTATCCTGAATTCCTGGACGCCCCCCGTCCCCCTCCCCCTCCCACGCCTCGCAAGGTATAATTTAATCTCTGCTTATGTTCCAGGTTGCAAAATAACGATTTGAATCAAAGATGACAATGACCGAAAGTGTGGATAAAGTGCTGGTGATCATCAGTTTGTACAACTGCAAAAATATTATTTAGAGACTAAGATTCGTTTGTTACAAAACAATAAACTACTCTACACGAGTTGAACGTTGTGACTGTGCTCTTACGTTAGGGACCGACAATTCAACTTTTGAGGGGAAAAGTGATATTGAGAAAAAAAGTCGTGCGGCCGGATGCGAAAATGAGAAAAAAGTTCTCCAGTTCAAACGTCGAACTTTGCATTTGCCCAATCTGATGCAAATGATAGGAACAATAGAATTTCCTCATTTACATGTTCGACGTTTGAACTGGGCCCAAGTGGCCTCACTTGCTGACCTCTGCGAAGTGTGCTCGCTTGTGAAATCCGCTCGCTGCAATTCACTGCACAATTGAGCACCGAGGCACGAAAACAAAAGTAACGCTGACGTGAACGTAAATCCTACAGCTAAACAGTCTAAGTAATTGATAAAACAAATCACTTACCTACTTACTAACCAAAGAACTTTGGGAATTTCAATTCAGCTTGAAAGCAAATTCAGCGACCAGCGCGTGGTAACAAGGCCCAGGCGGCTGATAGGCCATTCAAACTTCCGGTTCATAAATTGCAGCGACATTTTTAAAAAAACGCAGTTACATTTTTAAAAGAAATGCAGCATTTATTAAAAAGTGCAGTGATATTTTTAAAAGAAGTGCAGTGACAATTAAAAAATTGCAACAACATTTAAAAAAATGCAGCGACATGAGCCGTACGTGGCTCCGTACCTTATGGATATTTAACAATTTTGTTAAACACTTGAGTAATAAAATTCAAGGACTGTTTTAAGTCCTCAAGTTTTAAAACGGACCTGCACAATTCTAAAAAGCACTTTTCAGGCAACATCCACACGGAGCTGAACTTTAAAAAAATAAACGTGTAGACACAAGCGGTACAAAGAGAACGATTGCCGTTTTTTAAGTGAATCTAAAGAAATACAATTTGTAGAAATGTAAAATGCGTGTATGGTACATAACTGTAAAATTTCCGACTTACCATTGACAGAATATAGTCATATAAATCCAACTTAAATCTTGTCAAATCCCCTACAGTAGATTAGATGAAAAACCATCTGTCACTAAGAAAATGCACAGCAAATTCACCGGTCGTAGGCCATGGCAGAGGCAAGTTAATCGGAGATTCACTATCGATAGATGGGATTTAGTTTTCCATCCTGGGATACTGCGATCTTTTCACACGAAAGGCTTCCCCTATCAGCCCCTCAAGTGACAAAAAAAATTGCCCACACTACACTGGTAAACATTACAAGTCGCATACAAAAACACTTCTCCCCCCCCCCCCCCTCACATGACCAACAACCCCTTTGCAAGTTGTACCTGAAGGGAATTTAATCCATGTTCCTCTGATTGCCGCTCAGATACTCTACCCACTGAGCTACAGGAACTCTTCCAGCCTTCTAAACTCGGACCCAACAGACTACCCCTCCTCGTGAAACGTAAAAGTTCCCCCCGTCGCCTATAACTGAACAAAACAGACCCCCCCGCCAAAAAAAAAATAGCTCCCTCCATCACCCAATAAAGTGAAACACGACAACCTCGAATTAACAGCAAGTTCTAATCCCACGCACTTTCGGTACGCTGCTTGACACCTGCGCCACCGATAATTTCTCATGAACGACAACAAACTGCAGAATGGTTTCGGTCCCTTTACTGATAAAACACTCTATACAGATCAACTGTATTCTTTCTCGTGTAATGTTATGTTTTCTCTTGTAAAGAGTAATTAAAGTCAGTTAGTTAAATTGGCAGATAAAAGCCCACTGAACACGGACACTTTTATAAATACTTTGCTCCAATCTCATCCAGAATATACTTAATATTTACAATGATTGTAGTACCACGTTGAAATAGTTTTTAAAACCGTTAAGCAACGCTTTTTTAAACGCGAAGAGCGTAGCATGGTCTAACCACTTCCGACTCGGCACTAGAAATTAACATTGCTTAACTGAATAACTTCGATAAATCGATAGAATGTGTTATGAACACCGCGTTTACCTGACTTATTTCAAAACAACGCATTCTCCACTTTTCCAACTTCATAATGCATTAGGAGAGACAGATGATAACGTAAGGACGAAACAAAAATGCTCTGCACTGCTCAAAAGAGTTATACTAAAACTTTTCTAACGTTTTACTCCAAAGATCGAGGCTTTCGAAAAGGTGGATATATCAATATACTTTTAAACAGCGATTCGTACATACAAAGAATGGTCAAGCAAAACATGTCAGGGGTGTAGCTTGAGCAGTCGTTATTCAGCTTTCATTGGGAGATAGCGTTCCCAGAGCCAACGTTACATTTGTACAGCGGTATTTTGCACTCCGCTGGCAGGCGTAACACGGGCTTAGGAACGAGATTTTGCTTTTACCAGGAGAGACAAACAATAATTACCCCACCCCCCCATCCCCCAACATAGGATGCATTATGGTCAAATGTTTTTCCTAGCATCTCCACAAATAGAGATGCCGCAATTTGAAAACAGTACTGTATGTTGGCAGTAGAGCCAATCAGAACGCGTACAGCAGTCCCAGCGTTGCTTTAATTTACTAATTTGCTAGAATAGACCATTTTCTAAATTTTTGGAACTCAACCTGTGTGCGAGACCTGGGGAAATAAAACAAAACATTTACTTCTCCCTCAGCCTCGGTTTGATTTTTGTTCCTATCTCCTTAAGCCTCGTGACTGAAAGTCAATTTTAAAATATCGAAAATGGTCCGTTGGTTCATCGTGAGGCTGCTCAACTTCAAAGTAATTCGAGTCCAAAAACAAAAAAGTTAATCACATGGATAAATGATGTTTTTTCCTCATCACCGCCTCCCCCTCTTTTTCTTCCTATTCTGTGGTTCAGTTAAAGTTCTGTAACACAGATCTTGCCGAGTACTACAAAAATATCTGAGAGGCAACTGTTCTAGAGCATAAAAAAATCTGCATGTTTGACGACTCTTAAAATCTCAAGATTTTCTCGAATGAAATGCAATAACTGAATGTTTTCTATTTCAGGACTAACTGCTGCAACTGAACAGAGGACTCTGTCTTATGCTCTCAAGGCACTTCGTGCCTTGTCAAGAATGTCCTTCTTTATCTTTGGGTAGTTGGGATGCGCGGCCATGACCTGTAAGGGAATTGGTAATTCAAAATAACAATTATTACAAACATACCAGAAGAATACAATAAAGCACTTTATGGAGCCTTGTGATCTGTTGATTACTATCGTGATCCAAAAAATCAAATATAGTTAAGTGTTTCTGACTGATACATTTGTTTCCTTCATTTTTACTATTGAAAGATAACAGCAACATCACCCGCGTGGTATGTTCATGTAATATATCGAACAAAACTAAGGAGTGCTGGCGCACATTAAAACACCGAGAACAGAGTTGATAAACGACGCCCGGTGTTTGATACGGCTTCTCGCCATAATAACATGGATTTATGGAGATAAATGACGAATGCAGAACGACTTTTTTCTAGCGAGACTCTTCTCCGGCTGTGTTATTTCCTATTCTTCTATAACTGCCGAGCCAGGGGACGTAAACCGCTTAACACAGTAAAAATACACACCTTGTGACAAACGTCGATAGCGTCCACCAGTCGCTTTGCCTTCAGGTAATTGAAAGCCAATCTGTAGCCTGGGAAAAGTGCGGTGAATGATTAGAACTACCGACATACGCAGAACAATCTTAGTTAGCACAAATTCGTTGGGATTCTTTCTCCCCTCTTAATACATTAAAACCTTCGCTCATAAAACTGCCTTCCACTCCACAACAAATCGTCTTTATAAGATAGAGAACTTATATTTGTCCAACTAAGACAGTAATTCTGTTTAACTTTAAGAAATTCAACCTTTGTCCCAATAAAGACAAATTTGCGAAAACCAAAAATTTCCCAACTCCGACATCAGTAGTTAAACACCCTGATGATCGTTGTATGTATCTAGTAACGATGTTTTCACATGCATTTCCTATTTATTTCACTGGCGTTGTAACATCTTACCACCCAACTCACCGACTGTTCATTACACTCTCCTCATAAGCTCGTATTACCAGGTCTTACCACCCAACTTGCCATACCATTACACTCTCCCCATAAGCTGGTATTACCAGGTCTTATCACACAACTCACTGACTGTTCATTACAATCTCCTTATACATTGGTGTTCTCAGGTCTTATCACACAACTCATTGACCGTTCATTACAATCTCCTTACAAACTGGTGTGATCACATTTTACCACACAACTCATTGACCATTCATTACAACCTTACAAACTGGTGTGATCACATTTTACCACACAACTCATTGACCGTTCATTACAATCTCCCTATAAACTGGTGTTACCAGGTCTTATCACACAACTCACCTACCGTTCATTACAATCTCCTAACAAACTGGTGTGATCACATTTTACCACACAACTCATTGATCGTTCATTACAACCTTACAAACTGGTGTGATCACATTTTACCACACAACTCATTGACCGTTCATTACAATCTGCTATAAACTGGTGTTACCAAGTTTTAACACACAACTCACCTACCGTTCATTACAATCTCCTTACAAACTGGTGTGATCACATTTTACCACACAACTCATTGACCGTTCATTACAATCTCCCTACAAACTGGTGTTACCAGGTCTTATCACACAACTCACCTACCGTTCATTACAATCTCCTTACAAACTGGTGTGATCACACTTTACCACACAACTCACCTAGCGTTCATTACAATCTCCTTACAAACTGGTGTGATCACATTTTACCACACAACTCATTAACCGTTCATTACAATCTCCCTATAAACTGGCGTTACCAAATCTTAAAACACAACTCACCGATTGTTGGGTTGTTTTGGTTGCCGTATTTCCAAGCATTCTCGTAGTGTCTGGCCGCATCCTTGTAAGCTTGCTCCTTCTCCATGATAAATCCCATGTATTCCCACGCCTTGCAACAAGACTATAAACAAGCAACAAGGTCATTCAAAGTGTTTAAACAAATGCCACACACCCTGCTCGCGGGTTCTTCTTTCTCCAAGATAAACCCTACTTACTCCTTCCTACACCTTGCAGCAAGACCAAACGCATTTATACACCTTGGTTAGTCAGATTCTTTAAATGAATGCCTTACCCCTCACCCCCCCGGCGAGATTTTTACTCCATGATAAACCACATGTATTTCTCACGCTTTGCAGCAAGAGTGATTCCCGCGGAGTCCAACTCACACCCAACAGAACCTTTCAAGCCTGTCTGAGGATAATCAAATTTCCAGAAGCAAATTTTCACATATTCCACAGGCATCTACCAGTAGCAGCCTTTGCAGGCATATCTGCGACTTGAATTATATTTTGTAAACAGCGAAACTGATATGACCTAGCCTGTGGAGAGGCTAGACATGACCCAGAATTTCGAACATAAAACAAGTTTTGTCATTTTATAAAAAGATTTTCAATTTAGTCTTGAAAGGGCTCCAACTGGTTAAGGAACTTCGGGCATCATGACACCTGAGGAAGACCACCTAAGATTTATTCCTCACGTATCAGATCTTAACAGTTACTAAAGGCAGGAATAATTTCTCGCAAATTAAAAATGTTCGAAGACTTGCTCATTGCCAGTACTTACACTACTAACACAATCAATTAGACTCTTACCTTGTTGTATTGCAAGCACTTCTTCAGCAAATCTCCAGACATGTCATACTTTCCAGACTTAGCAAGAAATAGTAGTAGTACAAAGAGAGTTAACAACATTTGCAAAGTTTGCGTGAATGCTGTGCAAATCGTTAGAGCAAGCAATTGGTGAAGTTCAACTTTACATATTTCAGAAGTCGCACGAAAAGTGTCTAAAGTTCTTGCAGCCATTAGAAGACTTAAAACATTATTTTCCCCAAAGAACTCTCATTTCCATATACAATTCATTAATTTTAGTACACTTTGATTACTGTATTATTATTGTACTTCAGTCTGGGCAATATTGGTAATGGTCTTACTTAAAAGCTTGAAAACTCACATAATAGAGCTGCCCGCATAATTATTGGGTCCGGATGGGATGTCGGATCTTAAATGGCTAACTTTGAGTGATAGACGATCAAACCACTCAAAAAAACCACATGGAGAACACCATCTCTGAAAACGTTGTCGTGGTTTAGACAATTGGTTATTTATTTCGAGAACTACGATTGAAACCCACAAAACTAGCTTTCTTACAGAGGAGCTGCCTTATGGAATAGTCTTTCTATCTATATCTATCCTTCGACTGCCGGTCGAGATCGACAACACAATGTTCTGCCATTGGGCTCTGTCCGACATTGCATGCCCGAGTTCAATCGGGCAAATGTTTTAACCCTGGTGCGATACCTTATGTCTTCATGATCTTGTCGATTGCTATAGTATGCTGGATGGCTGTGGATGGCTGTTTGCTCAATGAGAGCTCTTCTGTCCGTCGACAGCTCTTATTTTTAGTACTGCTAAATGACCACCCACCCTCCTCACCACAAACTGTTGGGGGAGCCAGTTTTAGTAGCCGACGACCCGACACATGAACAGGTTGTATTGGTTTACACGGCTTACCAGTAGCAGGTAATTTTACCTGACTGTGAATAGTCTAACACCCAAAGATAGACAGGCCATTGCATTATCTATTTTTCACTGGGGAAATACATTTTACCGTGTTTAAATAAATATTTTATTATTATATCAAATTGTGTGTACTTTGAATTACAAAAGTACAAACCTGGATGTATATGTCAGCAAGTAGGAGCCAGCTCCTCTCGAAGTCGTCTGCTTCCTGTTTCAGATCAGAAAAAATCTTAGTAATTTTTATTTGCATTCTTGCGATTACATTATATATACAGATTTACTTGGGGGAAAACGCAGCAGTTGAACACAGCTACTTAAAATAGCTAAAATGAGCTAATTGGGTAAAGTAGCTATGGTCAGTTCGTTATGTATTTTGTTCTCATCCAAACATGCACACAAAAGGGGAAGCAGGAGAAAAAAATCCACGAAACTTCTGGTGAAAACAACAACCAGCAGGTTGACGAACATATAATAGCCAGACGAACTGATGGACAGACACAAAATCCATGCCGACAGCCAGACAGGCACTGAGACAGACAGACAGACAGACAGACATCCAGATAGACTGTAGACAAGACACACATGTAGACAGCCAGTAATGACGGCCAGAAGAGACAGACGAATCCTCAATGAAGGCAAATACTTGACTTGTGTGTTTACCTCTGATGTCCAATTCATTTTGGCAATCCTCTTCAGCTGGTTGCGAGCCCGCGGTGTTTGCTTCAGGTACATGTAAGCGGTAGCCATTCCATGTAGAGCAGGGACATAGTCACGCTGGGCATAGAGAAAACAATACACTAAAACGGTCATGGTAAATGACTTTGAGAGAAAGGTTCTTGAAGAATGAACACTTTATGAAACGCCATGCTGCGACAAGTTAAGCAAAGAATAGTGAAGTACAAGCGCAAGTGTTTCTTGACACCAAAAGCAGTATTGAGTAAAGCTTATAACATATTTCAGGAGTCTCACGAAAAAAGGCTAGAGTTATTGCAGCCATTACAAGACTTCAACCATTATTTTTCAGAGGACTCTTATTTCCATATAGACCATATACAATTCATTAATTCTACTACAATTTGATTATTTTAGTTCCGTTTGGGGAAATATTGGTGATGGTCTTGTTCAAAAGCTTGAAAATTTTACTTAATAGAGCTTTCGCATTACTACGTGTACTAGGTCCGACTGGAATGTCAGATAATCCCAAGAAAATATCTTGAAGAATAAACATTTTATGAAACGATGTATCAAACAAATGCTTTTTCTGTCGAGTTTTAGAAGCATGAAACACAGATAACACGAATACAAGATAAGAAGAGAATGAACATAGTTTTACAATACCTCGGTCGTTGAAATCTCCATGAACTGAGATAGTGCTTTCTCTACATTGGGTTTGGCTTTGGTTGCCAATAATGCAAAGTTCTCGAGCAGTCGATACTTCAGCAAGTTGTCCTTGGGCCGGAAGTCCTGTAATGACCACAAGAAAGACATTCCAAGTGTTTTGCCACACCGTCGCTTAACCTGATTCGCTTTTATCTACATTACCTATCGGTTTTGTTGTCTGTTGTCGTATCTCGTCAGGATGCTTGTAAGTTTTCGTCCGTGTTTTCTTTTGACTGTGCTTATCTCTGCCAGACTGTTGCACATTTTATGATTTTTTTTTCAAGTTTGAATTTTAGGAAACAATTAATACAAGAGAAACAACATGAATGGGATCAATGGAAGTTTCCCTGGGCAACGATCCACCTACCCCCCCCCCCCCACCCCCAACACCTAAACCTAACCACAACATCGAATCT
>JANRMR010186917.1:0-11060 GCA_025434825.1 Bergia sp. 'catenularis'
AATGAGTTCGATGTCAATCCATCAATCTTGCTTTCGCCAATGAAGAATATGTCAAACTGGCATCGGTTTAACAGGTCGATCACTTCGTCCGCCTTCCCGTAGATGCTGTTAATATTTATGTGGCCAATTTTGAGGTTTCTCCTGTAGTAGCTGTTAACGTGTGTGTCGAACCAATCGGTCGAAAGTTGCCATGAATCCAGATCTGTTCGAGTTGATAATTTAGCCCTTCGGCTTTCATGTCGGGTGGAAGTGGAAGCTTGGTTACTTTTCACGTTTTGATTTACCACATTAGTTGGGCCCGGGGTCGGACAAATGTCTCCGCTTCTTGCTAGTCTTGTCAACTGGTAGGAAGAGTTCGAGTTGTTGTAGTAGGCCAGTCTAGAAATTAAGTAGCGTTTTTTCCTGGGGGATCTTTTCGAGCCGGGATGACGACTGAATAGCTCATTGACGTTGAATATCATGTTGTTGCCAACGTAATCCGCATTTGATGGATTTGTTGTTTCCCTGAGATACTTGGTATCTTTATGGATAGACGAGATGCAGTCGTTGAGACTTAAGATGGTAAAGACAGTGAAGATCGCTGCCACGGTAGCGAACATGCTGCCGACCGCCATCTTGAACGTTCGATTCCCTGATTCGCCAATTAAGGATCTAGTAAAGTAAGGACACTGAATGAAAAGGTTTGAACATTGAATGAAGTGGGTTGAACATTGAATGAAGTGGGTTGAACATTGAATGAAGTGGGTTGAACATTGAATGAAGTGGGTTAAACATTGAATAAAGTGAGTCGAACATTGAATGAAGGGGTTGAACATTGAATGAAGTGGGTTGAACATTGAATGAAGTGAGTTGAACATTGAATGAAGTGTATTGAACATTGAATAAAGTGAGTCAGACATTGAATAAAGGGGTTGAACATTGACGGAGGGGTTGAACATTGAATGAAGGGGTTGAACGTTGAATGACGGGGTTGAATGTTGAATGAAAAGGGATGAATGCTGAATGAAGAGGTTGAATGTCGAAAAAGAGTTGAACGTTGAATGAAGGATTGAATGTTGAATTAGGGGTTGAATGTTGAAATCAGAGGGTTGAATATGGAATAAAAGATTGAATATTGCTACAATCAGCTTGCTATATCCCAGTTAGTCTTTTAAGAATGTTATCAAGAGGGGCCCTGGTATACTAACAAAAAACTAAAATATGTAATAACAATTACGTAATATAATTGTGAAATCTAAAAACTTAAGAATATGCAGTTACATGCAGTTAGTGTTGTGGCGAGGACCACATAGAATATTACCACGTGTAAAATGCGTTACCCTTAATTAAAAAAAACTTTATCTATATGAAATACTATTAATATGAACTGAGATAGACAGATAAACCTTTATTTCGACTGGGTGTCCCAGCCAAATCTTTCAAGACTGTTATCATTCGGGGCACTGATATATTAACAAAAAACTAAAATATCTAATATCAATTACATAATACAGTTGTGAAATTTAAAACTTACGAATATGCCGTTACATACAATTAGTGTGGTGGTGTGCGATACCCAGAAAGTTAAAAGTCCCTCTTGCTCCCTCGAAAAACTAGAAATTAAAGAAAATCCTTTTACTTAGGGACCAGATCTCTACTCGCAGGAAAAAAATATTTAACCCTTAAGCAGCCAATGTATTTTTCATTTCGCATCTTTAATACTAATTGGTAACTAAGGTTGTCATGTATGCTTTTATGTTTGAAGGTTGCTTTGGGGTGTCGGCACTTTACAAATGTGAAAAAACGACAAAAAGAGCTGATTTGATATCAAAATTATTTATTATCAATGATATACTAACGATGCTAGACTATTTATTAATGCATTTTAAGTTTTAATCAACTTGTTTCACTGCCACCAAAAGTTATCGGTAAATTTTACAACTTATATTTGCAAATAAAACTTCAATGTTTCAAATCCCATAAAAAAAATTGTAAAAGAGTATGCTACTAAAAACTAGTCAAAAAGTGTAAAATTATAAAATAAACAGCAACTGAAATTTTTGTGGAGAAATCTTAAATACCTTTGGAAAAAACGTAAAAAATACTTGGGGGGGGGGGTCGTTTTGACAGCCTCCTCCTTCCCTTGGCCGTTTAAGGGTAAATCTAAGAAAAACAACACTAATGCGATGCAGTGAGCAGTGCGTGTTAGTAATGCAGATAATATCTTCAAATTCATCGTTTGGCCTGGAAACTTACATAGCGAAACGAATATCAAAACGCAAACTGATTGCAGCTTATTTCACTTATTATACCTTTGGAGCGATAACACCAGACTCCCTCTGACAGCTGGCTAATCCGGGTGGCTTCCAATGTTATCGACTGGTATTACGAGAGAATTATTTCCTTTGGCACCATCTCTCCACCCATCCATCCACTCATCCATCCAACCATCCACACATCCAACCATCCATCCATCCATCCAACCACCCGCCCACCCATCTATCCATCCATCCACCCATCCATCCAACCACCCACTCACCCACCCATCCATCCATTTATCTATCTATCTATCTATCTATCTATCTATCCATCTATCTATCTATCTATCTATCTATCTATCTGTCTATCTGTCTATCTGTCTATCTGTCTGTCTGTCTGTCTGTCTATCTGTCTATCTGTCTATCTGTCTATCTATCTATCTATCTATCTATCTATCTATCTATCTATCTATCTATCTCTTCAAGGACGGTGAACGCAATGACAGAAACAATTGCCGACGGATATTAGTTATTCCCACTGTTGCACGCGTGTTTGAAAGACGCATTTACGAGGATTTACATGGCTATTTAAACGACAATAATCTTATTAAAACACAACAGTCTGGCTTCAGGTTTTAAACAGCAATACTGGACCTCAACAATGACTGGTGTGTTAACATCGATAGGAGATGTGTCAATAATGTCATATTCCTGGACCTAAAAAAGGCATTTGACACAGTCGACCATAAAATATTATTGGAAAAGTTGGAATATTTTGGATTCCATAGTACAGCAATTCTATTCTATCATTGGTATCTCTCAAACCGCCATCAGCAGTGTAGCGTAAAAGGAGTCACTTCTAATCTCTTACACATGTCTTGCGGAGTATACCTCAAGGTACAATATTGGGTCCTTTATTATTCTAAATATACGTAAATGACCTGCCTAACTGCTTGAAGAATTCCTTCGCAAGACTCTACACCGATGCCACAACCCTAACCGTACCGGACTCCGGGATTTCAGATATCGTTCACTGCTAGGCCAAGGGAACTGATGGTAATGGTACCACTGTTAAAACTATACTATTAGACTATCGCAAAGCACTTAACCTAATAGATCATAGAATTTTTCTCGACAAGCTTTGTAAGTTAAATTTGCCAAATAGCCGACGAGTGTTACTCCGAGTGGGGCCCAGTCCCCTCAGGAGCACCCCAAGGAAGAAGTTTAAAGGAGAAGTTCAAAGGAAAAATAGCACCCGTTTTTATTTCACCCACGAAAAGTTCATTGAAAGACAAATTACTCAGCAAGAGAGAGTTTTCAAACCCAATAAAATATTTGTTTGAAAAAGCCGGAAATCAAGCATGGACTTCGCCATCTTGGAATAACTTAGCAGCCTGCCCATCTGTATGTGACGTCACTACGCTCAGCCTCGAGTGTAAACAAATCTGGCGACTGATCAGAGCCATACAGATTCAAGCCGGAACGCGAGTTTATTGAAAATAAAATTTCTTTTGGTGGGGTTGATTGATCTCAACGACTAGTGGATTTAGTTTGGTGCATTTGCGTTCGGCAAGAGAGTGCATCTGCTGTCGAAAAGAACCCAATGGAAACAGATGGTAAGTTCACGGAAGATATTTTGGTATGAAGTGTCTTTGCAGTAAAACGCGCATTTCAAGGAAGGATCAATCCGACACTATAGTTCTTAAATTTATTGTCTCTTTTCTTGCAAAAAAAGTGGATATGTTGTATTACTCAACACGAAGAATTTGTTCTTCGATGTCCAACATCGGCTGTTTTGAGTGCAGCCATTATTGGCTTCCACTGTAGTACGTATGAACATGCTGACCTCCGCTACCATCATCCATGCAAAACCGGTAATAAGTTTTTGAAAAATGTACATTTCAAAAAGTGTGTGTGTAATCAGACTATTTTTTAATGAAATTAGAATACAACTTTGCGGCCGTTGTGTCAAAATTACAATTTGAATATCCCGAGCCTTTTTTTTGTATTTAAAAGGAAAGGAAATAACTTTTGAAAAAATAGTCACAAGCGAAATTATTATTTCCTTGTTTCACGAGTAAACTTAGATATTGATCATTGATGTCAAATAACGTTCACGGTAGTGCATTTGTCCTTGTTCATTGTACAACTAACGACAACTGACTTCAGCATTGAAAGCATTGCTGATTTAGCTGATATTTAGCTGATCAATGTATTCAAAGACAATAAGATTTGATACTACTACCATCGACTGAAATTTTAAATGGCGGCCATTTTGAAACCATTTAGCGTGCGCGCGGTTTTCTGGGATGGTGCCATATGAACAACTCAGCACGAGATAGCCGATCATCTGAGGTGGCGGGGATTCTTACAAATTTGGATGCATAAAAAGGAGAGGACTATTAGAGAGGGGGCATTTTAAAGTAAGGCTCACTTTACGATATTGCCAGTCAGTTGACATGCAGTGGTACTCAGAACAATCTGTAGTGTCCTTGACTTGCTACGTAACTACAGTTGACTCCCGATAACTCGAACCTTAAAAGGAAAATGGAAAAAGGTTCGAAATATCGGGAGTTCGAGTTATCGAGGGTAAAATTACAAACTTAAGAAAATGAGATTCGAGTTACTGCGGGTTCTAGTTAACGGAGGTCAACTGTAACAAAATCGTTATTCATAGTCAAATTCCTGTCAAAATGTCTCAAAATTTCCCATCATGCGTTAGGGTTGCATCTCAAAAACCTTTATCATTTTAGAAACGTAAGGGCATTGTTGTCCACTGTAACCAAGTGAACTTGATTTAAATAAGTTTTAGTTGTCTGTTTTCTCTATCTGAACTCAGGAACAGTCACCCAGTATTACAGCTTACGTGATAGAATTTCAAATTCAAATGTAATAGTTTTATTTGCCATGCATTCGAAATTTTCGTGATCATTCGCCATTTTGTCACGTAGAGACAAAATTGCGTGTGAACAACCGTTCGAAACAATTGTAACACCTGACTGTCAGGGACGGTTGACTATTCTTCGTCCAAGAATTAAAAGACTTTTCAACACCAACAAGTCCTCGTCAAATTAATCATCATAATTCACCTACAGCTCGGTTACACCACGAAATGTTGACTGGATTGAGAGGGCTTTGGGGAAATACGTTTTTTGTAAGGATAATTTTTGACTCCATCGTAATCAGTGTTTTGCATGAAAGAAACGTCTGTTATTTTATGAGGTTTTGTCTTAAATAGAAATGGTTTCTTTGTTTTCTTCGTTATCTTTGATGCAAGGATTGCTCAGTTGCTCTTAATGGTGAGGTCGTAAAGTAAACTAGCATCTAAGCAACCTTTATTAGTGCCATTGTAATATTGCACTCTCGCCATAAAAAGGATCAAACTACAAATAATATCTGTCTGTTCTCTGTTTTAAGAGCTAAACATAAAAAATTTCCGAAGATGTTGAACTTAATTAAGGTACCCGACATACCTTCAATATTATTTTTCTTATAGCACGCTTCGTCTTGAGTTACGCCCCGCCACCGGCGGTATTCAATTTATTAAAGCTAATACGTTTCCTATACGAAGAAGCTTCGGAGTTTGACATTTTCTAAATTTACTGTAGCTGAAACCTTTGGCCGGCTACACACAAAACTTGTTCTCAATAGGTTACATTTTTTTTGAGATAAGACTTCCAAAAATTGGCAAAAATGCGCTCACTTTACTTTCGAGAAACAAACCAAGAAACAAGCAGAGTCATTTTGTTTGCTCAAGATTAAATGCTTTCGCACCTGTGCAAATATTCTTAAAATCAAAGTGCATGAGTAAGCGAGATGGTTCAAGTTCGTATTATCTTTCAGGAACTTGCAAAACGCTTTGGTATTTTAAAGTCCTGCCAGACAGCAACAACAATAACAACAAGTATTTAATTATTTAAACAAGAAAAAAAAATTAAAGTTTATAGCTTGTGGGGTTGTGGTTGCAGCAGTGAATAACTTAACAAATCAAAATTACAATATTCAGCTGCTTACTTAGCTAAAAAGTTAAAAGATTTGGAATGTTAATACGAAAAAGTCCCGCTCTTTAAAAATTGCTTTATATTCACTGTTTGGTGTTTGGTCGGTGTAAGTGTTTCATACTACGCCCAATTATGTGCTACTGATCTCTTCCCGCCAAACTATTGCTGGAACAAAAGCCTTTGGCCTCAATCGGTACGCGCTGTATCTCGAGAACAAAAAATGATTGTGCATTTGAATTTCCACATTTTGGCTTACCGTCTGACACACTGAGACCGAAATATTGGAGCATTTTAATTTGGAGTTGTCTACTTAAGTATGGTCCAAGGACATCAAAAATTAAATAAAGTCAAGAAAGAAAACAAATTGTACACTTTAAGGTTTAGCCCCTACTTGGAAAAGCTTACCTATCGTGTTGCCATGGTAACCACAACTCAATTATCAGTGTGGTCTGGTTTGTCTAGTTACATCACAACATGATTTATAACAATAATTCTGTCAGAAAAAAGACTTTATGTTATTTTGTTCCAGTTGTATAAAACCATCTTAATATAATTGAGCTTTTGCCGTTTCAGCATGTGCCTCAGCAACAAAATCTTTCTTTTAGTACATATTCATTACCTTTATTTGTATCTGTAATTTGGGTACTTTTGCGTTCAAGTTTCTCAGATTTCTGCTCAAGTGGCCTCTTCTGGCAATGATGCTGCCCCAGACGTCAATGTTTCTTGGGTTATGTCTTTATCATCTTGATTTGGATCCCTAATTTGGATGATTTTACGTTCTCGTTCTTGCTCAAGTGCTCTTAGAGGTTGTGGTTCAGGCAAAGATTCTGGAGTCTGTGGTGTTTTAAACATTAAGAAGGATTGCTTCGGTTGTTCGGGCGATCCGCAATTTTCCCCAGACGTCAATGTTTCTTGGGTTGTGTCTTTATTGTCTTTATTTGGATCCCTAATTTGGATGATTTTGTGTTCTCCTTCCTGCTCAAGTGGTCTTAGAGGTTGTTGTTCTGGCAAAGATATTGGAGTCTGTGGTGTTTTAAACATATGGAAGGGTTGCTTCGGTTGTCTGGGCGACCCAGAATATTCCCCAGACTTCAATGTTTCTTGGGTTATGTCTCTATTATCTTGATTTGGATCCCTAATTTGAATGATTTTACGTTCTCGTTTTTGCTCAGGTGGTCTTGAAGACTGTTGTTGTGGCAATAATACTGAGGTCTGTGGTGTTCTAAAATCAAAGAAGGATTGCTGAGGTTGTGTATATACTGTTGTCTGTGGCATACCATAAGAAGTTTGCTGCTGCGAAAATGCTGATGAGGAATTGGATGCAAATTGTCCAGGTACTTGCTGGGATACAATTTGTCGGAACTGTAACTGCCCACAAACAACTTGCACTTGATTATATTCATTCTGAAACAGATCCATAAAGGAGCAAATGCCATTATAGAACTCAAACACCAAACACAGCTTTAAACAGTGGATTTCTGTTGCATCGAATTTAACTCCGATTAAATTCGACATCCGAATGAAATTCAACAGAACCAGAGGCTTTAAGTTCGACACCCTTAGCCGAATTCATGTCGTATATTTTTCAAAATTGCATTTGAAGTGGCAGAATATCAGTGTTTAAATCACCAGATTGCGTTAAAATCGACATGACAGAAATCCGTGATCCGCCCAACATCTACAAGGCAAAATGGCAGATGTATTTTTACAAAGGCAATCTCTATACAGGACATATGTGTCTCGTTACACTGGCAGAAAAAGTAAGGGTGCAGGAACGTAAGAGACCCAACTGCATTCATTCAAAAGTTTCACGTCATATTGACGTTTAATGAGTCTCCCCATACACTAAGCTGTGATTATCGACCAAGTCACAATTGTGATTAGAGCTTCTAATCGTTTCGCGAGAGACGTATGAGAAAAGCAAAACACATTCAAGCACATCAATTGCCTCAGATTAATTGGGGAACCGGAGTATGGTGTTTAAGCTTTCAAGATGAGAGACAGTTGAATAAAGTCACACATCATGTGACCCTGCTTGTATCAGTGAACAAAACTCCAGCAGGAGTAGAGAGCTTTGACTGCAACTTGTTTGAATGTTAGAATATAGGTACAGTCTTTAAACTCTCTGGCTATTGCTAACCGTTCAAGGAGACTGACCAGTAGAGAACTCACAAATGTGAAATAGAATGGGATCATTTTGCAATGCTATTACATACTGGTACGCATAAAGTCTATTTAATCCTCTTTCAAGCAGTAGCCTGCAGTAATGTTAACGTCAAGTTATATAAGGCTACTCAACTACCAGATACAGCTTTTTCCTGTCATATAGCTAGATATCAACTGAAATATACCCTTCTACTACCAGCCGGATGGAATGTCACGATGATGTAACATGGTAAGTGCCACTCATCGGGGTGATTTTGGCACTAATCTAGACCCGGTCTAGTTTCTGAAAAGATATCAGTGGGCAAATTTTGCATTTGCCATTTGCTCGACCTCTCTTTGAAGCAGTGTCGTCGTGTAAGTTCAATGAAAAGATTTCCCGAGAACATACTCTTTCTAATGATTGATTCATTGTGCTTGGGCAATTTAAAACAATTGTCGATCAAAGGACACATTCATCATACTGCAAACCAAAGAGGTGGAAGAAAACGAACAAAATGTGGTATTGTACGTGAAAACTGTTTGCATCAAAAAGTGAAGAACTTCATTGTGACAGGAGAGTTGCGCGAGGCACGGTCCAAGTTACAATTTAAACGTAGCAACTTTATACATTTTTTCTTAAACTTATCTAAATAATTTTGTATTTAAATCATTGCTAAAATAAGTTTTGGTTTAGGGCTAGACTTCTATTTAGAAAATACAAAGTTCTAGCTCTTTTTCAGAGTCAAAATCACATTTAGTAGCTTCGCAGATGTTGCGCCGAAATAATGTATTATTTTAAATGAATAAATTTTGCTTAAACCAAAACGTGCATGGCTCAACAATAATTTCAATACTTGGACTTGCTTTAATTTTCGTTGTATTGACTCAGTGACAACTAACCTTAAGTCAAGCTAACATTAACAAAGGACTTTGGAAAAGTCTAGTGGAATAAAAAAAATTTTTCTTACAATCCTTTACATACCTCCGTGGCGAGTTTGAGTTTGAGTTCATCGAGTACTTCAGATGATTTTGGTCGCCTTTGTTGAGCTGGGTCTACCATTCTGCCAATCAAGTGACAAAGGTACAATTTCTCCACAAAGTCATCACACTTCAAAGTTGCTTATCCTTACTCGTATTAATAGAATCTTGAAATTCATTACCATTGTTTACATCTCCAAAAGGGTGCTTCTTGTTGGTCAGGGTATAATAAAAGACAGAACCAGGTGAGAAAACATCAATCTTTAACGTTCGCCGTTGTCCAACTTCGTGCGCCTCAGGGGCCATCCATCCAACTGTGCCCACAGTGCTGTGCTGCGTGGAGAATGATTCCCCACTCGGTACATCTCGTGCACAGTTGAAATCAGCAAGAACAAAACGTCGATGAGTGTATTCATCATTCTTCATTGTAAGGAGAATGTTATCAGGTTTGATATCTCGATGACAGATTTTATTCTCATGAAGATAGACAACACCGCTAGACACCTGAAGAAGACAATTTCCTCGTGATATATCAGCCGACGTAATTATAAATTCGATATCATCAATGCACTCTTTCAGTGTTTTTTCACATAGTTCTAGAGCGATATAAAAGAATTCTTCTGCCGGCTTCATAAGAAGCAAAACAACGAATGATGTTTGGATGTTGACATCTTCTTAGTTTTTCTGCCTCTTTCTTATCAAACACTCCGCTGTACATTTTCTTAACTGCTACCTGTTTTCCACTGGATGTGAGGTGTCCACGATACACTTTTGTTCCTTTGCATCCTTTCCCTATGATGGAAGACTTGGAACAGGTAAACGGCGTTTTGTCAGTTGTTGGTTCCTTAAATGTGAAAGACAAAAGAGAACACGAGGTTTAAATAACATCTGAACCTTTTAGAAACAATACCAAAAGATACATCACCATTCTTTTAGACATAGCAAGCAAATATTTTGAGAAAGAAATTCATCCAAGTCAAAACCATAAGTTTTAAATGGTTATTAATGACACGGCAGTTTTCTTTTATATATTCCAGTTTTACTTGGTAACATAAAATCCATGTTAAATAAGACCACCATTGTTACCTATCAACCTAGCCCACGGCCTTTGCACCTTGCTAGTCAGATGTTTTGCCCACCGAGCTATACAGACTCATATGGGAGCTGGGTTCTTACAGTACAAATGGTTAATGGGAGTACAACATCCATTGGAACCTATAGCAAAGTTATTTTTTATTGTGTAACAACGTGCTTCAAAAATTGTTGTAGCCTCGTGCAAAAGCTTAATTTTTCAGTTATTTAATTCGTTTTCCACGAGATTAATACTTTAGCTTTTATAAACTGTGAACAGAAGTTTAACGATGACACTAAATCCTTTTGTCTTTTAATACGTCTTTCAAACCACCAAACCATAACTTCTGATTACAACAACTGACACGTACCAAACAGCAGTAAATCCAAAGTATGAATTCTAATTTTAAACGCAGTAAAATTGCATGTTTGAGAGTTTATATACCGAAATTTCTCAGATGTGTACAGTTGTTGTGTAAATGATTATCAAACAAATTTAAGAGCTGCGCCGCCAAGGGGAATTATATTGTGAGGTTGTCTACTGACTAATGGTCAATTATATTGTGAGGTTGTCTACTGACTAATAGTCAATTATATTGTGAGGTTGTCTACTGACTAATAGTCAATT
>JANRMR010186928.1:0-11060 GCA_025434825.1 Bergia sp. 'catenularis'
ACCGCTGAATTTTCGCGTCGAAATTAAGGAGTAATTTGTCACCCATGGTATTATCCTCAGAATCGATCTAGAAAACATAAAAATTAAAAGCAGCAAAGCTGCGCGGGAGTCGGCGAGCGTTATAATCGGTGTATCGCCAATTTCGCAGGTGTAGGGAAAGGAGGTCTGAACCAGTTCTCAGTTCTATTAAAAGATAGTTTACGGTTCTTTGTTCAAATAAATTCGACTCATTGATCCACAGTTAGAAATCAGAGCAAAATTTAAAATTAATATGATCAATTAAAAACTAAAGTTGCTAAGTGATCATTAGGTCTGTTGGGCTTAATATGAAGTTGATAACAGTTGTTCCCCAGTCG
Source organism: Bergia sp. 'catenularis' (assembly GCA_025434825.1). Taxonomy (NCBI): domain Eukaryota; kingdom Metazoa; phylum Cnidaria; class Anthozoa; order Zoantharia; family Parazoanthidae; genus Bergia; species Bergia sp. 'catenularis'. The sequence goes on from JANRMR010186928.1 coordinate 357, forward strand.
AGAAGGTAACTCTAGTCTGGGTAAAGTTTCAAGACGTATTTTGCTAAATTTGTTAAAACATAAACAACTAGAGTGTTGAATTTTATTGACAATAACAATCAACAGCAACACAACAAATTCAAGAAATGGCACCTAAAATGTCCGTGGTGTACTTTCGAGTTTCTGCTAACTTTCCTTGCTGAAAATGTGTTCTATAGACACTTTTACTGCATTTCACGACGAAAAATAATGTTATAGATTTTCGAGATTGAGGGGCACAAAGTTTTATTCTGTTTAGTACGTCATTGACTTTGCTCAGTGCTAAAGACAGTGAAAAAATAACAAAACATGTTGTCTCTGTTTGCAAGCAAGATTGTAAGGAAAGTAATATAACCTCGTTCTGTGCATTTAATAAACAAGAGCTATGTTTTGTTTGATCAAAATCTTGTTCCCATTGTTTGAATAAATTGGAAGTTATTAGTCGATAAAGTTAGCCTGAAATTCATGACCCTCAACCCCTCAAAATTAGGTTTTTCAGGGGGGGTGGTCCAATCTGAAAGTAACTAAAGCAATTAAGAAATGATTGTCACCATGGTTACTAGTTAGTCAAGGGTGACTACCAAAAGAAATATAGTGGAGATTGGCCAACCCCAATGTTCTAAGATTTTTTAATTTTGCCTGGTTTTCTCAGTCAGTCACTCTTAATAGCATCTATGGTAGTGGACTCGTTGGTTGATAAATATTTTGAGATATGATTCAACAATGATTTGCACAGTGAAAATGCACAATGCTGCTGCTCAGAATTGATCATGTGATGCACGCTGGCAGGGCCAATAATTGCTACCACTTACAAGCAATTAAAAATTGTTTTGTTTCTGGTTGTTTTTGTTCTATAACAGCCAAAAATTCCGAGCAGCAGCAAAGGGAAAGGAGGAGGGGCTAGTTAATAATTCAATTACACAAAACACAAGGAACTCAACAAATTCTGCCTTTTGCCTCATTGTGTTTATTGTGAGCGCTTTACTTTTTCAATTAAGAAAAATTAGTGTTGGATTATAAATAAGTAACCCCCCTCTGCGCTGCTTTTGGATCGAGCTTTACAGGCCCTCATTTGAAAAAGTGTCCTCAAAGTTTCACATTGCCCTTGGCTCTGCCTCTGGCAAATAATCCCCTTTTGGACACATTTTCAGCCTCAGACCTGTATAGCTCGATCAAAAAATGACAGAGGAGGTTTATTCACTAATCATTCAAATACTCTGACTTTGGCCCCTCTGAATGTGTTATGTCTTCCCACATTCAACTTTATCAGCTAGCTCTCCATGTAGGTCTTCCCACAAAAACAACTTTATACAGTCTCATTGGCAATTATACAATCAGATTTCAATCATCTTTTGCCACCCTCTATTATCATCTGCTTTTCTTCTTTGGATCCATTCCAGTGCCTGTTTGGTGATGTTGTCCTTGAGCTTACGTTGGTTGTGTCTGGTCCACAACTATTTCCTTCCACTGATGAGACATTATACAGGTTTTTGGCCTGTGAACTTCCAAAAATCCTTGTTTATGATGGTTTCCAGCCACCAAATCCCGAAGATTCTTCTTAGACATTTGTTAATAAGCACTTGTACATATACTATTTTTAGTATTAACTTCATAGTCTGCCAAGTTCCAGATCCATAAAGCAACACTGGTTTGATATTGGTATTAAAGATTGGTGTTGAAGGAGTTAAGTCAGCTTCAAGGAGACTGCTCCACTGGGGTCGATAAGATCCCAGTGAAGTATCCAAAACTAGTTACCGACCACCTCATGGGTCCACTCACATCATCAGTGTGTTTATCTCCACTTCGCATTTCCCTCGCATCTGCAAAACTGTGAAAATTACTCCTATCTCAAAGTCAGACAATCCAGTTTAAGCAACTTGGATTATCATCCAGTTTCTATACTACCTGCACTCTAAAAGGCACGTTTGGTTCTGAAACACCTCATCTCCTATATCGACAAACAGTCTCTCCTACTCTCGACCATCTTTGGTTTCAGGAAGGGACATTCCACCGTCACTGTCCTTCTGGCCATCTGCGACTATCCCAAGCAGGCAATGGATAGAGGTGAAGTGGCGATGGTTTGTGCTGATTACTCAAAGGCTTTTGACACAGTCAGATTTAAGTCTGTTTTGGCGAAACTGCACTTGATGGGCTTCTCAAACAGTATCCTGAAATGGCTGTCAAGTTATCTCTGTGAATGACGAGTTTGTGCAGATAGATGTGAGAAAGTCAGACCTTGCTGTGGTAGAGTTTGGAGTCCCTCAGGGCTCCATATTAGGCCACTCATCTTCAGCCTATATGTGTCCAACCTACAAGACTGTCTTCAATACCCCTGCTATCATTACGCAGCAAATACGTTCTTTCTACACTCCAAAGTCTCTGAATTGGACGAGTGAACTGCGAAATTGAACTGTGCTATATCTCGTCTAGAGGGCTATTCTGCTGACTCCAACTTAGCACCTAATGAATCGAAGACCAAGTGGATGTTACTATCTACAGCACAAATGTTGCACATACACAACTCAGACAATCAGCAGTTGAATGTTAACTGTCATGGAGAGCCCCTGGAGCGAGTTCAGTTGATCAAATTGCTTGGTGTGCAGTTCTACGAGCACTTCACTTGGAATGAGCGCACTAACAAGCTCTGGCCTCGTACTACGTGTCACTATCTGTCCTGAAGTACCTGGCTCCACTCCACATAAGAAAACAGTTTGCAGAGAGCCTTGTTCTCTCCAAGCCGGACTATGCCTGTATAGTTTACCATCTGCTGCCAGACTACCAAGTTAAGCGACTCCAACAAGTGCAAAATATATGTGTTGGATTCATCCTTGGGAGATACACTACAGAGGCTGAACTCCACACACCGAACTGGTTTAGCACAAAATGTTTCTTCTTAAAAAAGCGTTCAAGTCCTTATATGATAGCTTTCTGGATTATCTTAGACTTAACCTTCATTCCGTCTCTTCCTACAGATTAAGATCTTCTGCGGCCCCTGTTATTAGCAAACCCATAAATAAAACTGGTACTTTTCAAGACTCTGCTTCATCTCTTTTTAATGCGCTATCCTCCAACGTAAGAAATATAAAGGACTATGGACTGTTTTGCAAAGCTGTAAGATCTCTTCTGTAACTAGCTAGTTATTTTTTATTATTAGTTATAATTGTAGTTTTTAAATAATATTCTGAATGATAATTGTAATTTTAGATACTACTCTGCTTTATCCAATGTAAGAAATATTTTTTTTTATTATTTGTACCTGTAATTTTAGATATTACACGCAAAGAGCCACCTAGTGGAGGAACTGTAATAAAGTCGTCATTATTATTATTATATTCTCAGTTTTGTTGCCATTGTTATATCTCTGGATTTCCACATCCTCTGTAATTGTTACAATGTAAATCCTGCACTAACTTTTCCAATTTGACTTTGATGTCTCCATATGTGCCTCCATCAAAGCTCATAATTCAACAATACTACCGAGGTAGGTAAAGGATTGGACATCTTCCATGGCTCCCTTCTCCAACAATAAGGAGTTACTACTGTTGATTATCGTCATCGACTTCTTTTTACCCTTGCTTACTGAAAGGCCAACTTTGGCTGCTGTTTTTTCAAGGTAGGTGGTCTGGTGCCAGAAGAAAAATATTGTCATCAAAGTCCAAATTGTCTAGCTGATTCCACACGGTCCATTGGATTCCATTTCTTCTCCCCTCTGTACTTAATAACCAAGTCCACAGCGAGTAGGAATAGGAAAGTGAACAATAAACAACCTTGTCTACTGCTCGTTTTCACTTTAAACTTGTTGGTTATGCTGCTTTCATGCAGTACTCTACAAGACATTCCATTCTACGTGTTTCAAATAAGTGCAACAAGATTCCTAGGTATTCCATAATGCTGCATTAGTTTCCAAAGGATTCCCAACTTAAGCTTTTGAATGCCTTTTAAAGGTCAATAAATGTTACATGTATTTACAAAGATGAGACGAATGTGGCATTTTTTTATTTTCGGTGGTTTGTTATTCCAAATGATTCAACTGAAGGTTAAGTGCTGTCAACCTCTTTGCAAGATTTGGCAGACATGGAAGCCCTAAACTTACAACTGTATAAACATATACATATTAGTTTTGAAAACACTGTTTAAATCATATTTTCCTAGGAGCAAAAGGTTCATACATTTTATATCAATCTAATGGAGTCTAGTTTTTAACTTTTAATTTTAAAAAATGTCATGTTTGCTGCTTCTGTGTCGTAGGAGGAGCGAAAACCGAGACCATAAACTGTGACATCCAGAGTGCAAATGTCTAACATTTGCTCTTGCTAGTTTCTTAATGCTTCCAACAACAAATTTAATACCTTTTACAGTATTTCTTTCTTTTTATTGCATTTCCTAACAATTCGACGGCAAGAATAAACAACAATCCAGAAAGAGGACAGCCTTGAGGAGAGGCAAATCCATTGTTGATCACGCATTTTGTAATATTGCAGTAAAAGGCCTCTACCTGCTTAATAATTAATTTTGCAGACCATTAAGTTAAATAACTTGAAGTCTTCTAGCAAGAAAGGCTACTTCAATGAATCAAAAGCATTATACTAATCCAGAAACAGAATGATGCCAGGAATAATTTTCTACTTTGTAAAATGTAGCACAGCTGCAACGAGCCTGATATATTTTCACCAATATATGTTCTTATATTTACCCAGTTTGCATTGGATTTGTAATGGAAGGGAGTATACTTGATATCTACAAGTTATAGCTTTAGTAGCGATTTTATAGTCCACATATAGACACAGTGGGTGTCACCCCTCCAGGCCAGATAGGGTTAAAGAAAAGGCCTTCTATTTTGATGAGCAGTGAAACTATACAAGGAAAACAGAAGAGTTCCTAATCCAAAAGCAGAAATTAAAGTTGGTCCCTTAGGACCCAACTTGTTTATGTATGGTCAAATGTTTTTGACAGGAAACTGTTATACAGTTTTAGTATTTATTAAGCAGGAAAGGAATTATTCATTATCATGGTTCTGTCCGCACTGGTTAACTTTTCCATTTGCTTGCAAGCATTAGTGCACGTTTTACCATTTTTCAATTTTTCATCTATTTTTCACAAACTGAACTGATCTGAATTACTCTGAACTGGCCTTTTGGACATTTTTTTCTTTTTGCTTTTGCTTGTAGCTGTTTCTGTGTGTAAAGGTAAAATGACTTTCTTTAACGAGGGCAACAGATGACAACAGAAGAATCAGGAAACACTTGTTTTCAAGTAGCAGTCAATTGGACACCTGCAAGCAGCTTAAAAGTAAAAACAATAGCCCTTCTTAAGATTTAGGTAATCCAGATGGAAGAGAGGGGGCTCTTGGTCTGTGGAGATCTAGGAGGGGAGTACTGAAAGCCAGGAAATCCAGGTAGAAGGGAGCCAAAACCACACACCATCCATTAGGGGTTGTACATTTTTTCTGGATTAACCCAATAACAACATACATGTACGTAAGTAGTGGTGTAAGCTAAGCATCAGGTAAAAACTTACATTCATTGAAAAGAACGGCAGCTTTTGAAAAAACTTTCAGATCTGGAGGATTGGTTGTCTTACACCTGTATCTAGCAATATCTTCTCTTCCACAATTCCCGATTGTCAATTTTGAGTAACCTTTGCCATCTCTTTCAATTTTGACCGAGCTGCTTTCACTGATTTCATTTTCACTCTTTACCCATGTTACATTGGGATAAGGTGTCCCAGTTGCATTGCAAGTGAAGTTAATGTCGCCTCCTACAGTTGGGCAAACGACACTCTTTGGGTGGTCTACAATATTTACGTCTACAATAAAAAGTAAATGTGATTAGTTTGATGAACATTTAATATTAACTTACAGTATCAACGAAAATAATCTGTTAACGTTAGATTGATGTAACTTATTGACTAATGTAGCTCTTACACCGTTAACATAAATACAAACCTTAAGCCGAGTTAGATGAGCTCAAGACCACGGTGTTCTGTAAGTTCAACATAACTTGGTTTTGTAAGACAAAAACAGTGTTGACAACTTGACAATCAACACAACGGAACACAACAGTGCAACACCTCAACAGCACCACATCAGGATGAGAGAACAGCATTTTCATTTTCTTATTACTACTGCACCGACTGGAGTTCTTAAAAACTTGTAAAAATCAACAAGATGGTTTTGTAATTCACAACAACTAATAAATGTTGCTAGATCTTGTAATTAAATTGAAATGTATAGACTGACAACTTATACCTCTAAATTGGAGAAAGTAATTTAGCTTTTTTCTGATGGGGGAGGGAAGGGGTGGGCTATCTTGCATACAAAAGAGTTGGTTTGAAAGAACTAATCATCACTGTGAATTCTGGACAAATGCTTCCATGCAAAGTTAAGGTTACAGGATAGGATGGAGGTATATTTTGCAAAAATTGCATTTTTCTGCATTGCATTTGAATGTTTTCCCTTGAAAGTTTGTTTATTTTTAGTGTCAAAAACCACTTCATGAGATTGTAGATGAGAGGCTGAGTGTGGTTCGCGGATCATGTGCTATGCCTGCCACTAGCACGTCCTGCCAACCATGCCATCCAGTGGAAGCCTGTTGGAGGCAAGAGAAAGCGGGGTTGACCAAAGAAAACCTGGTGTAAGAAATTCCGAAAAGACCTTAGGAAACGCCAATTCGACCACACTGAAGCCGAAGCACTGGCCGCGAACAGAGACAAATAGCATAAGATTGTTGCCCATTGTGCCGCAAGGGATGGGAGGGACTAAGTCCAAGTCCAAGTAAGTGTCAAATAAATGCAGAATCTTGCTTTGAATGCAAAAACAAGAACAATATAATTTTATTCCTGCTTCAGAGCCAAATCTGAAAAAGTACCCCTTGTTCGCCAAATGTTAACTCTCCCGCCTGTTCCACCTAATTGCTGTCAAAACATCATTTTTGTAATCTTGAAGACATATTTTAATGGGGCATCGGGTAACTGAAAGATTTTGAGTGGTTAAAATTTGACTGCATTTTCCTTTGGAAGTTTCAAAAATATAACAAATCATGTACTGATTTGCAGATTTTTCCATTGTAAAACAATAATTAAAAATTTCCTGACACCATTCTAGACATCCAGTTACTGTCAATGAGCTGTGAAAATTTGAACAAGTTTGAGTAAAACCAGACGAAGTTGTAATGTTTTAAAGTCGTTGAGATACCCCAATTTCAATCTGCAAGAAAAAAGTGAACAAAGATTTTGTGGGGATTTTGACCTCTTGCTGTTACCCTCACACCTCTTTTCTAAAATAATCATAATCACATTAGAGTAAACCAATCACAGACAAGTCGAAAGTTGCACTTGGCATGCCGACTGTCTTGTAATTTGACTGCATAATTATTGTTTAATTATCCTGTGTACAATTACTGCTTGTTCATCGTTCCTCTGTACATTTTACCAGCATGTATTCCTCAGTTAAAATATCAAAATAAATAAAAGGAAAAAAAACTAAGGGTGCTGCAACAAAACGGGCTTCTGCGAAGCTCATGGGAAAATGCTGGCACCTCCGAACTTTTCCCCAGCTCTAGATCTATTGAAATTAAAGTCCAAATCCAAACTTGAAAAATCTGTATCACTATCAGCGAGGCTGGCATCGCCATTCTCTTCGAGGCCAAATGTTCTCTTGCTTTCAGCAATCTTACAACCAGACTGCAGCAATACAATTACGGGCATTATTTTCTTCCAAACTACAATTATTATGTTTTACCTGTAACAATTAAGTCAACATTTACAAGAGGATTCCGAGGGCCTTTGGAAACTCTGCAGGCATACACTCCAGAATCACTTTGACTGACGTTGGAAAGGATGAATACTGCTTCCACTGGAACAACATTTGTATTTCCAGCCCAAGATAATCGTCCCTCATAAGAAGGATCAACCAGTACCTTTGACACAGTCACTTTGATAGCTATCAACTTATAACCTACATTTGTAGTGAATGGCCCAAATTCAACACTCTCAAAGTTTTCTGCGACTTTGAACGAAAATTTGGCATCTTTTCCAACAGCTGTGGGGCCTGGCCCTTCGACTAGCTTGACAAAATCTATAGCTGCAACTTTAAATCAAAGAAAATTAGTTAAACACAAGCAATTATTGAAACTTTAATTCTGTTATTCCAAATTTTGAGACAAGTCCCAAGGGCCAGTAACTCCCAAGGGGTTTAGGCAAATGGTTCCCTCAGACTTTTTTAAATTTGGTGTCTCTAAAGCTGAATTATTCTTCATTTTAGGTACTTTTAAAAAACATTTTAAGACTTAAATTTTTATTTGACACTTTAAAGGTCAGCAGAGACTCAACGAATCTCCTATAAATCTGTCAACAAGCCAGATTTTTATTAAATTAAAGAAAAAAGATCCCATGTTACTGCAATTTTTATTGCAGACTAAAAATCTTATTCTGTATTTATAGTAATCTGTTTGCATTTAAACTTTGCTTCACTCTTTTTACTTTAGTCTGTAATTCTTTACATTTCTGCCACCTATTATAGGAATTTTTAAGCTTAAATTTATTTTGCGCAATTTGCTCTGTTACTTGCAGTTTTGAAATTGAAATAACTTAAAAGTAAATTCTTACAAGTATTTTTCATATTTGAAATCCAGCTTATTAAACTTTGATCTTGTTTTCCCCATATTAACACTAATAAAAATTAAATTAAATGTGCTATATATATATATATCCCAGTTCAAATTAACAAATAGCAAATGTCTCATAAACTGTGAATGCTGTAGATAAAATATACATCCTTATATGAATAACTTTCAAAGAGCAAGAGGCTGATATCATCAAAATTTAAGAACAATCTGAGGCTGTCAAGCCACCCGAACCATGTTTTTAGACAAAATTAATATTAATTGGTAAGCACTGCAGTTTGGCAATGTGTTTTTGAGCTATGCAAATGTTACACAAGGTCTTAAAGTCTGTGTTATAGTCTCAGAAGTTGGTACCCTTGATGCTGGGCAGTGAGACAGTCATGTGCAACCAGACATTTTGTTGAGTTTCAAACTTGATCTAGTTTAAACATCTTTATCAATGATATCAACATGTTTGTAAAAATTGCATCTCTTTGCACTTATGCAGATGATTCCACAGAATATGCTCATAATGAAAATCCAGCGCTCTTACAACGTGTGGTGAATGAAGACATGGCAAATTTCAGTCACTGGTTTCAGGAGAACTTTATGCAGATGAACTATCCCAAAACACAGGCAATGACAATGGGGAACTTTAAATTTGATTAGAGCCTTAAAGTAAACAATGCGCCAATCACAACTGAAGAAACTCTCAAAATCCTCAGAGTGACCCTAGATCAAAACCACAACGCACCAAAAACACTTGTAAGCCGGACCGGAAACTCAACGGAATATAAAGAGTTGCTTAAGGCAGCCTCAATGTGCAGTCTAGAACAGAGGTTTGAACAATTGCACTCTTTAAAGGCCTAAAGCTCAATGGCCCTAAGAACATATCCAACATTTTCAAACATCAGACCACCCCTTACAATTTAAGGGGAATCAGAAACAAACTGCAGCAGTCTACATAAAATACACTATACAAACATAACTCATTTGCCTACATCACATCACATCTGTGGAATACTCTGCCAGCTAATGTTCAGTCTTCAGAAACACTAAAATCCTTCAAACACCAAGTATCTAAACTGAACTTGGTCGACAAAACTCGGTCAGGATGCTGATGCAATCACTGCATTTCTCAACCACGTTATACTTTTTATTGTCTTGGCTATACATTTTTCCCTTAGAATTTTTATGAGCTATCAGAGTAATTTTACAATATTTTATAATTTTTTTTCCATTTTGTAACCTTCATATTTATGTATTTTTGATATTTATAAATACAGGGTTCCTCTGCAAATTCAAAACAAAATTTAAGGACGTTTTAAGGACTTTTCATGGTATGATAAATGTTTTTGAGGACCTACCTCACTTGTATTAATTTTCGCGTGGTACTCATTTTCACTCGGTCTTAAATTCGCGTGATTTAATTTCGCGCACCTTGCCGAGCACTTATTCACGCAGTTTTAAATTTGCGCAAGAAATTTTTCTTATTTGTTCTTTTCAGTCAGATTAATAGAAGCAATTAACGCATTTACCATGATTATTCTTTATTAACAAATAAAATTTGATCAAAATATTACATGGAGCCTGAAAATATCCCGACAGAAATTCTTCAGGATGATGATGAAGAAAACAAGTGTCTCATGTTACACCAATAAGTTTTTCGCGCAATTATATTTCGCGCAGTACTAAACTGATTCGCGCACCTAGACGTGAGCGGATTCTAGTATCACACGAATTTTAATGATTTTAATTTGCAGCTTTGAAATGCAAAGTTTGACTATTTAGAGTTTTGAAATGCAAAGTTGAACACTTTGCAGTTGTGAAACAATTTGAGATCATTGTGACTGAAATTCTGACACAAATGCAAGAATGCAAAATTTAGCAATCTTTCATTTGTTTAGTTCCTTTCAAGGAATGATGGTGTTGTTCTTCCATTTATTGTTGATGCGGATGAATAAAAACACATGGAACACAAGAGGAAGAATGCACAACACTCGAACAAATGCCAACATTGAAATGAATTTGTCATTTTCGACTCGTCATCAACTCGTATTTCTTCTACTTCTTCTCGACTTAAGCT